>BMAU01000330.1:0-210537 GCA_019973935.1 Trichonephila clavipes | reverse complement strand
AAAGAAATAATATGTACCAATATTTCGTAACGTTTCTGGCAGAAACACACTAATTATTTGAACTGGTGTTCAATAGAATTATATATCTAATTATTTTTTCAAATGTTTCTGATGAAACACAATAATTATCTGAACTGATGTTCAATAAAAATCTATATCTAATATGCAATAATGTTTCTGATGAACCCCAATAAATATCTGAACTGATGTTCACTAAAATATATATCCAATATGCAATAATGTTTCTGATGAAACACAATATACCTTTACCTCTTGGAATAGATGATACCATTAATTAGAAAAATGTTTTCTATGACAGAAAACTACATATTTCTCGCGGTGATCATTTAATGATTATAATGACTCACACCGGACAATGTTTTCTCGGACGGAAAACTAAAATATTTCTCAACTTAAATCAAAAAAAAATGTTTTCTATGACAGAAAACTCATGTTTTTTCACAGTGACCATTTAATGATTCTAATGAGTCACGCCGAACAACGTCTTCTCAAAACTAAAATATTTCTCGCGGTGATCATTTAATGATTATAATGACTCACCCGACTAATCTTTCTTACCCTGGGGGTTTCTAATGAATCAACATACATAAGTTAAACTGTAACTTATTTTACTTTTACTACATAACATATCATCTATTCCAAACAACTACAGCTATTGATAATGCACTTTTTACATTACAATACATACAATAATAACTTTAAATTGTGAGTGTGGACCACCCTTTCTTACATGGAGCTTCGATGAAATCTTTAAAATTTTGCCGACTGCGCCAATAAGGAATTTCGTAGGTACTTTTCGTTCAATTGAAGATTCCAAAAGAAAATCCAGGCACAATGAATGCTCCAAGTCTAGTGGCTGAAAATTTATTGTAGATTTATAGCCAGACACACACAGCACAAATACATATTAAAGAAACTAACACTATATACATTTAATTTTAAGTTAACACCATTTTGTTTAAATCATCGCCGACGATCCCGCTCATTGTCTCATGTCCTATCGCTCCGCCATGTTGGTCCCCTTCCTCTGTCTCGTTCCACTCCAAGTCTTTCTCTTCTCGATGGCCGCGCCACCTATAAAGAATTTTAAACTTCCGGGCGAATCTTACAGTCTCCGAACCCAGTCGGATACCTTAATGGATTAATTGGTAGAAACTTCGCCGGATTGAAGCCTGAATAGCTGCCAGAGTTGGGTACATCAGACACTGAATAAATCGGTTTATAATGATTCTATTAGACTGTTTTTTAATCATTTTACTGTTCCTCTCACTACTATCGCTTCTTAAATTTGTATGAAGCTACGTGTATTATTTCTTGGTGTTGCAATTTCACTTTTGAGGAGTATAGTTGGATGTTTTTTTTAGAGGTGGAATTGGCAACCGACATCAAAGTGCGGTTTTCAATATTTCTTTAACAAAAGCTGTAATACACAACAAATTATACATATTTTAAACATATATCATTAGAAAATGCCTAATTACTGTTTTATCTAACTATTTGTATAAAAACAATACATCTTTGATGTAATATAGCTGTTAATTGAGAGATTCATAAAATCTTTCTTAAAACTGCTACAATTATTGTTTCGCTGTATATATTTTTTTATATATTTAAAGCTGCCACAGAACTTTGAAAATCAAATAATACATCGTTTCTCAAACTGTGGAGATTGCCGCCATGGGGGACGTGATAAATCGACGAGGGGGGCGTGAGCCTATTGAAAAGTCAAAGACAGACAGTTATTTAAAAATTATTAATTTACTGAAAGTAAACAAAGAAAATACTTTGATATCTTTAAATATAAAATACACATTTACGCTAATATAATATACTTATAAATGTGTGTGTGTATGTACAATGTATATTTTGGCTTGTATTAACACTTGTCTTGAATAATTTGAGCGGTTTAGAATTAATTCCTTAACTGCACATTGAAAGTTACGCGATTTGCTACCCAATGCCACTGTTTGCCGCGTAGACGAGCATATTTTGATATTTTTAGGGGGAGTAGAAAAGAAATAAGTAAGCAAAATCCTCGGAAATAAGTTAATCCTTCGCAAACACTGCCAATGCCCTTTTATTGCATTCCAAAGTCTTCGGAATAATTTTATGGATAGCACTGCTCAGAAACGATCTTACATCGGAAAGAGGTATATAAACGTCCAGAAATGAATGCTCGGACTGAGTAAGACGTTTATATACAACGGTCGGACATACGAGGTTAAAGTCGTATATTGTAGATTTATTGTCAAAGTGTAGTATTATTGACTTCGATACATTATTATTGTATGAAGAGGGGCGCGATGAAAAGGATGATTGAATAGTGGGTCACGTATATTTTAAGTTTGAGAAGCAATGAAATAATACCAAAACGGCTTACGTTTTTTTGTTTTGTTTTGATGAAATTTACCTAATTACATGAAAGGTTTCGGTTTCTCCGAAAACCAAAATTTCATTAAACATTTTGCACGCAATAAATTACTTTATTCTTCTACTACTACTCATGAAGAAACTACATTCTAAATTATTTGAATTCAAATGAGAAAAAAAAGAAAGATTATGTTGTAAGAATGATGGAATAGTATGTAAGTAGTATATATATATATAGATAAATTGTTGTGAGCTAAGAGTGTGAAATTTGACTGTCCAATAAATTTAAAAACTAGAGAGAACGATACACTTCATTACCACTCTAGGGTAAATGTGAACTTTCTGAGAACGAACTATTTGAATTACGCTCAACAGCTCGAGAATACATGCTAATGTAAACTTTGATTAACGATAATAATAAAAACTATTGTTTTAGAAGCTTTTTTAAGCTATTTTCACGAGTTTGAAAGATATTTTATTTCGATGTATGGTAATGTTGAATTAATACCAATGACTCATGCACAACATTCAATATATTTTTCATGCATTTAACACGCACATTATCATATTATAAAACAAACGCTTTCTTTAGAAAAACAAAAGTCCTTAACGAGAGTGAGGCATACATTCCTGAAAATAAAACACCTCTTTATCCAACACCCAGTCCATAAAAGAATACAATTCTGAATTCATTTTTATTCATCTTACTTCATTGTTGTAAATATTTCCTATGAGAATAATGTGGTAAACTTTTACGTTCACTTTTACAGGGGAAAAAAACACGTTACTTCACGTCGCAGGAATATGGATCTGCAATATATAGATCCTCCATCCCCTATCTGATAATGTATCTTGAAACTGACAAGTGGAAGACCTGAGTGGGAAAAAACAAAGTTCACCGAGTCAGTTTAGGTGATCTGATTGGCTGGTAAGGTAATGCAAGCGAATGACGTCACAGTCTGGGGGTTAGTCTTCCGATTTCGGCGGAAAAAAGTCCTGAGAATTTCGACAGTCAACTGGGAGCTATATTAAGAGCAATGAAATTGATTGGTAGCAATAAGTGAGAAAGCTCTCTAATGGCTGGCCTGAAGTTGGGGAAATTGAAATAAGAAATTGTTTGCTTGGTGGGTGGGTGCAATGATCAGAATATTTTGAAAAATTTTGAAAATTTAAAGAAATACTAAAATTAAAGATAAAATTGTGGAGTAAAAATTTAGAATGTGTGTATGTGAATAGTGTGCATTCACCATCGGTGAATGCAGAACAATCATATTAAGGGGGATTATATGAATCCAGGAGTATTCTCCTGGGTCTCTTAGTTTTGTCATTTAAGTGGTAATTTTGAATGTCTATTAAATTTAGATTATTGTTATTGGGGAGATTATTAAAAATTTAATTACTAGAGTTTGAATAAAGTTTTTAAAAGATTAAATACCAAGGGCTTTACAGATGTAGGAGTTTCTGGTATATCTAGCAGCTTTTGTAATATTTCTAATAAAGGAATTGTGTGTGTAGACACTTCAAGAATTTTAATATTAGTGTTTGCTGCGTAACCCCACACATTGCAATCATAACTTAAAATGGGTCGCAAAACAGCAGTGTAGAGAAGTACCTTATTGTTGAGAGTAATGTCAGAATTCCGGTTAATTAGTGGGTGTATTAATCTAAGCGCGATTCGGAATTTATTTCTTGCGTGTGGAATGTTGTGTTTCCAAGTGAGTGCTTTATCTAAAACGATACCTAAGTATTTTGTACTCTGAGACCAGTGTAGTAGTGTGGAGTATAGCGTGGGAGGTGTGCATGGCTTTCTTCTCCTGATAAAAAGCACAGCAACCATTTTTTAAACATTGATTTTTACCTTCCAAGTATTAAAGAAACTTTTCAGGAGAAAAGGAGCGAGTGTGATTGTGTTGTGATTTTTGTAACAGGCCGTGATACATGTGTCGTCAGCATAGAGATTTATTATTGTTTGTGGATGTGTGGGCATGTCGTTTGTGTAAAGATTAAATAATATTGGGCCAAGGAGGGACCCCTGTGGACATCTAATATTTAGGTTTTGTGTGTCAGAAAGTGTGTTGTTGGCTCTGACCTGATAGTACCTGTTTACAAGTTAAGAATTTATTATATGAATTAATGAAATAGGAAAGTTATGCTTATTTAATTTATAAATGAGACCACCTACCCAGACCCAATCAAAAGTATTCTTTCGAGTAGGGTGTGAGGGAGTTTATAGATGTGCATCACTCCTGTGTGCATAATGGTGTACTTTTGGATGTCAGCATTGCAGAGTTGTAGCCAGTCACAGTGTGAATTTTTCTCATCAAACCTTTATACGCTGAGTGTCTTTGGAAACTGAATTATGAATTAATCCTCCGCCCCTAAAAAGTTTTATAGTCCTTGGATCTTGACGTCTGTGGGGAGATGGAGCCTCCTTGTTGGATGGGAGAAAAGTTGCTGTTATGATGGTGGCCATCATAACAGCAACTTTTCTACCATCTACGCTTACCTTCCTTTTATCGGGATCAAATTTAGCTAACTCAGGAAACTCTGAAGAATTAACTTTAACTGGAGAGTTAAGGGAGCTTCCGTGTATCGGATAGCCAGAAGTATTGCAGCGAGGTAGAATTATAAACTCAGTTACCACTGTGTCAAATAGTTCTTGAAGGTATGTCTGTCTCTGGCTCAGTTCTCGCATCTCTAGGGCTTCCTCTTTCGTGTAGGGTGTGAGGGAGTTTATAGATGTGCGTCACTCATGTGTGCATAATGGTGCACTTTTGAATGTCAGCATTGTAGAGTTGTAGAAAGTCGCAGTGTAAAAGTTGAGGATTGAAAGATCGTGAAAAGATCAATGATAATGATTGTGAACAATCCATGATCGTGGCCGGGTCAGTGGGGAGTTTCATGTCGTAAGACGTGAGAAAAAAAGAGCAGTAAAATGCTATAAGAATACAGCGACAGATCAAAATAGTCGTCGCCCAAATTATTTTACAAAGTAAATAGAAATACATGCCTCTCAGCTCACTTTTGATATTAATCTTTCGTTGAATGTTAGTATTAAACAAGATATCGAATTTTTCTCATCAAACCTTAATACGCTGAGTGTCTTTGGGAACTGAATTATAAATTAATCCTCCGCCCCATATCATAAAAAGTTTTATAGTCCTTGGATCTTGACGTCTGTGGGGAGATGGAGCCTCCTTGTTGGATGGGAGAAAAGTTGCTGTTCTGATGGTGGCGGTGAGCAGGGCAGTGGATGACGCAATCGTCTGCTTCTGCAATCCTGGCGATTTGGGTAGCAATGGGTTGAGGTGACTCCTGATTCGTTGATGCTGTCAGGATGGTGATTGATGAGGATGGCAGGGGATGAAGCAGTCATCTGTTGGATCGGTCCTGCGGGTTCGGGTGTCAAAGAGAGGCGTGTAGAAAGAGCAATTTTATTGATTGTTGCGATCAAGTGAGTTTCCTCTCTCTTGGCTGTACTGGAGTTATGCATAGGAGGGGAATTTAGAATTGGGAGTTTGCCTGATGAGGTGTGTAACGATAAGAGAATTTACGTTGAAAATATAAATAAATAAATGAATGAAGAAAGAAAATTTAGAAGTTCTTCCACCAAAAGGTGAATCAATGGTTAGATATATTACGGTGGATTATGTAAGTCTAGGAGAACTCTCATAGGCCTCTTATGATTATCCAGTGGGGAGTAATTTTCAAGACTAATGATGTTGCTATTATTAATATTGGGTAGATTATCGTACAATTTTTTGCTAGATCTTGAATGTAATATTTAAAAGGGGAAATTTTGATGGCTTTCAGGATATTGGCAGTTTTGGTGTAGATACATGCTTTGACTATGGTTCTAATAATACAACTTTGTGCAGTTTCAAGTATTTTGATATTCGTATTGGCTGCGTATTCCCACACAGGGTAAGTGTAGCTTAATATCGGTCGCAAGATGGTAATGTAGAGAAGTACCTGATTACATAGATACATATTAGAATTCCGGTTAATTAAGGGGTAAATTGATTTTAATGCGATCCGAAATTTATATCACGAGTGTGGAATATGATGTTTCCATGTGAAGTTCTTGTCTAGAATAACACCTAGGTGTACTTAGTACTCTAAGACCAGTGGAGTGGTGTGGAATAGGGCGCGGGTGGTATGATTGGCTTGTGCCTTTTTGTGAATAAGGCTGCAAAAGTCTTATCCACGTTGATTTTGATCTTCCATGTGTTGAAGTGTTTTTCGAGGAAAGCAAGGTGTTTGTTAAGTGCGATTATGACGGATTTGGTATTTTTGTAAGTAGCTGAAATAGTTGTGTCGTCGGCGTAAAGATTAATCATGGTGCATAGGTGTAAGGGAATGTCATTGAATGTCATCCAATGTTGAGGAGTACAGGCCCTCATAACGAGCCCTGTCTGACGCCAATGTTAACATTGAGTGTTCGTGAGAAAGTGTCGTTGACTCTGACTTAGTATGATCTATTAACGAGGTAGGAATTCAGGATATGAATGATAGAAGGGGGGAAATTATTAGTGTTAAGTTTGTAAATTAGTCCATTGATCCAGACACGGTCGAATGCCTTTTAAATATCCAGAAAAACAGCACCAGTGGTCCCGCCTGTCTGAAATCCCGAAGAAATCTTTACCGTGAGTCTGAGTAGTGGGTGAAAAGTAGAATGTTGTCTTGTGAAACCAAACTAAAAGGGGTTAAGGAAGTTAGTATCATTGATGTAGAATTTATAATTCTATTAAGAATGATGTGCTCCGCAATTTTACTGAGCGCAGAAAGTAAAGAAATTGGTACTGGGGAGTTTATTAAAAAATTTAATTGCTAGAGTTTGAATAAAGTTCTTAAAAGGTTAAATACTAAGGGCTTTATAGATGTAGGAGTTTTTGGTATATCTAGCAGCTCTTATAATATTTCTAAAAAATGAATTTTACGAGACTTCAAGAATTTTAATATTAGTATTTGCTGCGTAGCCCCACACAGGGCAAGCATAACTTAACATGGGACGCAAAACAGCAGCGTAGAGAAGCACCTTGTTGTTGAGAGTCGTATCAGAATTCCAGTTAATTAGGGGTTAATTAATCTAAGCGCAATCCGGAATTTATTTCTTGCGTATAGAATGTTATGTTTCCAAGTGAGTGTTTCATCTAAAACGATACCTAAGTAATTTGTATTCTGAGAGCAGTATAGTGGTGTGGAGTATAGCGTGGGAGGCGTGCATGGCTCTCTACTCTTGGTAAAAAGCAGAGCAACCGTTTTTTCGACACTGATTTTTATCTTCCATGTATTAAAGAAATTTTCCAGAAGAGAAAAGTGTTTATTTTGAGCAAGTGTGATTGTGTTTTGTGATTTTTGTAACAAGCCGTTATACATGTGTAATCAGCATAGGGATTTATCATTGTTTGTGGGTGTGTGGGTGTGTGGACATGTCATTTATGTAAAGATGAAATAAAATTGGGCCAAGAAGAGACCCCTGGGGACAGCCAATATTTATGTTGTCTGTGTCCGAAAATGTGTTGTTTACTCTGTGTGTGAACTGATAGTACATACTTACAAGGTAAGAATTTATAATATGAATTAATGAAAGAGAAAAGTTATATTTAATTAATTTACAAATGAGAACACTTGCCCAGACCCGTTCAAAAGCCTTCTGGATGTCGAGAAAGTCAGTTCCAGTGGATTTACCTCTCTGAAATCCAGCGGTAATTGGTTTCCGTGAGTCTTAGCAGGGAGGATGACAAGTAGAAAGAAGTTAAGTGAAGCCATATTGGCTTGGGTTAATTATATTGGTATCAGAAATATAGGAGTTAATTCTATTGAGAATGAGATATGATCTGTAATTTTACTTAAGGTTGGCAATAAATGTATTGGCTAACATAGAGTATGATGAATGTTTTTACCGGGCTTTTTAATGGGGAAAATAATGGCGGTTTTCCAGTTGTTAGGAACGTGCCTGTGGAAGAGAATTTTATTGATGATATTAGTTAGAATAATAATGGTTTTTGTGTTGAAATTTTTTAATCATTTTAGTGTTTATATTGTCTATTCCTGGAGACATGTGGATTTTTAGTTTACTTATGTAAGCAGAAATTTCTTCTGGATTAGTAGGAGTGGAGGGAGAAGAAAGTTTCCAGGGCATTCGTGACGTCAGACTCAATCGTTGTGTTGAAGTTACTTGGTCTGTTGTTTTCTGTGAAGTTGTCTTTAACAGTGTTTGCTATGAGGTTTGCTTTTTTATCGTCGGTAATAACGACGCCAGAAGCAGTGTTTAGAGCAGGAATATCTGTATCTCGAATTAGAAAAAAATATTACAAGACAAAAGAAAATTTCTATATAAACTTTCTATATTTCTGTTCTTAAATTAGATAATAAAGTGACTGCCAGCCACTCGTCCATGGATCAAACGGCACTCGGCCAAACAATTAATATAAAACCATTTCTATATTATTTACTGTAGTGTATTTCTGTGCGTTTCATGTGACATTCCACGGAAATCACTTTATATTCTATATTATAAAATGATTTAACATAGAATATGAAGTTACTTTATATTCATTTTTTGGTATAACTTTATTTTATTTTGACGGCATGTTGGAATACAATTAAATTCGATTTATTAAATGAAAACAATTTGTAATATACGCAATCTATCTTGAGTGCGATGGAGAAGTAGCGGTATGTCCTGTTAGAAAAATACTTTATTTATACTGACTACACAGTTACAAAAATATATCTGGCGGCTCTCGTGAGTCCTCTTATGTTAAAAAATAAGAAGGCTGAAAAAAGGTTACAACAAATCTCTACCGTACGTAAACGAATATAATTTATAAGCAACACTCTCATATGCCCAAATGGCGACGCTCTTTCATTGCAATAATTCCAAATGAATAACAATTTCGCTTCGTCAGAGCTCAGGTGCCTTTCTCTGGGAAGTTAGTTGAGGCAATTAGTAGCACATACATGGAACCGCACTAAAAAGTGATACTAGCTCTTGGGGAAGTTACTAGTCTGCAAAAGAAAAAAGAAAACCAATCCGTTGCCCCATTACGAAAAAAAACTAATCGATGCACGCAGACTGCTGAAAATAAGTTATTTACATCACTGTAATAGAATTTGTGACGTAGCGAGAAGGAAACCTTTTATCTTTGATATTATCGTAAAAAAAAGACCTCCAAAATCCTAAAACATATTTCACACTTTTGAAGTGCTTTTGATAAATAAGCATTTACCAATCTAGAACCGTCTGCAAAACGTGCAAAATCAAAGTTGCGCCACAAACAAGTATAAAATACATAACAGCAAAACGGTATCAAGTAGAAACAAATTAATAAAACTTACCTATTATTCAGAGAAAATTTAAGTTCGTTACGTCGAAACCTTCGTTAAGTTCGTAACGTCACAGGGATATGGAACAGAAAAGATCCTCCATCCTCTATCGAATATGTATGATGTTGCTTGATTAGTAGAAAGTCTTGGATGGAGAAAAAGTGTTTCCTGAATGGTCGTTGAAGTGAGGTATCTGATTGGATGGCAAGAGCAAGCAAAGGGATGACGTCAGAGTCTAAGAGAGGTGCTTCTGAAAATTTCGGTGGGAAAAATGCTGATCGGAAAAGGAGCACTACTATTGGATGGAGACTGCAAGTGAGAAAGCTCTGTAATGGTGACCCGGAGTTGGGAGATATTACTGAGGTGAATAAAAACGCTTGCCTGGTGGGTGCAGAAGAAAAAAATACACACGTGTACATTTTCCTTGCAACTTTTTCATCCAATTGTTTGCCTAATCGGAGGGCGAAGGGTTGATGTATGCAAAACGACGTGCTCTGACGTCATGCACGCTCTATCTCTACATTGAAACATTTCTCGCCTATTTTTCCGCTTCGGAAAACGAAACTCCAAAACTATTTCTTTTATTTCTCTCTCGCTTTGTTGATGGGCGTAACCAGAAATCGATCACCATTCTATTTAAAATATTATACCCAATTAAAATATCATTCGCCCTATCTGATGAATTTGACGAAATCGAAGCCGCCATCTTGTTTACGATGTCGGGCGCAAGAA
This sequence comes from Trichonephila clavipes, assembly GCA_019973935.1. Lineage (NCBI taxonomy): Eukaryota > Metazoa > Arthropoda > Arachnida > Araneae > Nephilidae > Trichonephila > Trichonephila clavipes. The sequence continues at coordinate 200,082 of BMAU01000330.1, read as the reverse complement.
CTCCATTGGCTGGAATTTAAAGCAACTTTTATTTGTATCAACTTTTAGAGCTCACTAGCAAAAAGTTGTCTGAAAGCCGTTGTTATAGCAACTGAGTAAAAATTGCACGAATTGGACTAATAATTGCTCGTAAAAAGTGTACATATGAAACGGCCTTAAGTATTTAGTACTTTGAGATCAGTGTAGTGTTGTGGAATAAACAGTGGGTGACGTGGATGGCTTCCTTCACCTAGTAAAGAGCACAACAACCGTTTTGTTTACATTTATTCTGATTTTCCAAGTTTTAAAGTAGTAGAATAGTTAAGGTAGTGATGCTTTGAAAACTATAAACTAAAAATATATTTCTTCTATCCTGTTATTTGTGCTTGGGAATTTTTATTTTAATGTATTACATTCTCCAGATAAAAATTGGGAAACTAGCTGTACTTTTAGGTTACAGCCGAATACCTAACAATTCAAAACAATTGACACATTAGGAATAATAAACAGAGTTGCAAAACTCAGTGTTTCATTAAATTTGTGGTACTTTTTTCTTTGAATTTAAGCCTTTTTTCATATAATTTAAGCTTTCATTCATAAAAAAAAATACATAAAATCTTTAATTGCAAGTATAAGTTTACAGCATACTATTTTAAGCGTTCAAAAATCATACTCATATTTACACTTATTTACAGTCCTTGAACACATTAGTAAAAATAATGATATAGGTAAAAGAAACGAGGATACACTTTTGCTAAGAATAATGACGTTCCCACTTCGTACAATGAACTAAAAAAAATACTATTGCAAAATTTAAAATTATAAAAGTTTAATGATTACCACATTTTTAAATAAACTTTTATTGAATTATACCAGTTTCATATATTAGATAGCTCATCATCACCTCACCCGAGATTGCCCCATTAAACAAAAACTTGAAACGCCTTACTGCATAAACTGCAACATCTACGGTCATATGGCAAACTATAGAGGTTGCCCCTCATTCCCCAAACCCCCAAAAGGAGCCGCGAAAAACAACAGAAATTCTTACACCAACATTTACAATAGCTTAGTTAGACCAAATATCTCCTACGCACAAGCGACAACCGGAGCTATTAATTCAAAAAACACCCCTCAGATGGCTGAGACCAACAAACCAATTCCCCCCAATAACAGATATAATAATAATCACTTCCCCAATTTTAATCGTAGAAATAACAATTTTAACTTTAATAACATGAATAATAACAATAATATTAATATCCAAACAACGCTGCAAATGACAATGCACTGTCTAATGCAGCTTTCCCAAATTCTTTGTAACGGCAATAATTTAAATACAAACCAACAATTAAATCCCAATCAAATGTACGCCCAAATAGAGGCATCGTGTAACAATATTAATAATGTATAGTTCATCCCCGATTGGTCTCAGTTTGTGTTCATGGAACGCAAACGGCTTACTAAGAAAATTTCTGAACTACGTATTTTTATAGAGAAGCACTCCCCGGATATTTTTCTCATACAAGAAACACACCTGAGACCTTCTCACAACTTTAATATAGCGAATTACACCTGTCACAGAAACGACAGAATCTCCGATGGACCGCAGGTGGAACTCTGATCCTAGTTAAAAACTCTCTCAAACACTACTGCCTCCCCACCCCTCCTCTTCGAGCTCTTGAAGCAACTAATATAATACTAACTCCCCCCAAGCATGATCCCATTTCAATTACTTGTGTTTACATTCCTCCCTCTTCCGATGAAAATTTATTTACTATAGACATTGAGCACTTTATTCAAACAGCTAGTAATTGTATTCTCTTCGGAGATTTCAACGCAACTCATAACGCTTGGAATTGTAAAAATAATACTACCAGAGGAAGACACCTCTTTAAATTCGCTAATATGCTCAACTTAAATATCGCTTTTAACTCAACTCCTACAAGATGTGGTCACAATTCCGCTAACACCATTGACATCGCACTAATTAAAAACTTCTACTACCCCTTTACAATTAACTCCATCGACGACCTTTCCTCAGACCATAATCCGGTTTTCTTAAATTTTAACTTCAAACTCGCAGAAGCACCCCCAAATCCCTGAGCGGTCTCCACAGACTGGAACGCTTTCAAAATAAATCTAAATAAAAATCTTTCTCTCTTTGATTTCCATCCTAATAATATTAACAACACTAACGACCTAGAACAAAAAATCACAGAGTTCACCGAGGCGGTCATTGATACTCATAGCCACGCCTCCCGACCAATAGAAACAGAGACCGAAGGAACTTCACTCCGCATAACATTAATCAGCTGATTAAAATCAAAAACTACTTCAGAAAACGTTATCATCAAACCCTCAATCCCATTTTCAAATCACATTATAACAGAGCTCAATCTGATCTTAAAAAAGAACTTAAAAAATATAATGATATCATTTGGCAAAAAAGACTCGAAGCTCTTAACACCGCAGACAATAGCCTTTGGCGCACGCAAAAATTTTTCAAAAATAAAAGACCAAAAATTCCACCTCTTAACTGTGCTACAGGTACGGCAGTCACTGATCAGCAAAAAGCTAACCTTCTTGCAACTAACATTAAAAATAATTTTGCTGAAAACGATCGCGAAGATGATAGTTATAATCAAAATGATGAATTAATAAATACAACCGTAAATAATTTCCTTTCTACCCCCCTAATTCTTTCATCGAACCTGCTCTCCCGGATGAAATTATCCACTACATTAAACATGTCAATGCCAAAAAAGCCCCTGGTAAAGACTCTATAACTAACCGCATGTTAAAAAACTTTCCAATTAAACTAATCCTAATTTTAACAATCCTAATTAACAAAATCCTCAAATTCAATCACTTTCCAGATAACTGGAAAGAAGCCATTATTTTCCCCATTAACAAACCTGGCAAGGACCCTCATCTCGCATCCAGTTACAGACCAATATCTCTCCTTTCCACTATCGGTAAACTAACCGAATCTATTATTCTTCACAGACTGAAAATTTTTATCAATGAAAATAACATCCTCAATCCCAATCAGTATGGTTTCACTAACAAGCTCTCTACCCTTCACCCTCTTTTAAGACTAACCGAAAATATCTCTGAAGGTTTCCAGAAAAAGAAAAGCATGGGAGCAGTTTTTCTGGACATCCAGAAAGCCTTCGACCGTGTTTGGATTAATGGTCTAACTTTTAAGCTAATTACCTTTAAAATTCCACATCCTCTGATTTATCTTATTCACTCATACCTCACCAATCGCTCCTTCAGAATCAGAATTAATGAGACCCTTTCCAATGAACACTCTGTTTTTGCAGGGTGTCCCCAAGGTTCCTTGCTCGGTCCCTTGCTACTTAACCTCTACATCAACGATATCCCTGACTATTCACTCACTAAAATTAACCTTTACGCTGATGATACTGCCATTCACGCCACGTATTAAAAACTAGAAACAATTTCCTTCGCTTTAAACAAACACCTTCTACTCTTGCAAAATTTCTACGACAAATGGAAAATAAGTATTAATGTCGAAAAATCTACTGCCATTATTTTCACGAAAAAACAGTCACTCCCACCACCTATTTTCATGTACAACAAGCAAATCCCCTGGTCTCAGGAAGCCAAATACCTTGGAATTATTTTTGATACACACCTAACTTGGAAACAACACATTTATTACGTACGCGACAAATTCCGGAAAATAATGTTTAAACTTTACCCCCTAATTGGCCGGAATTCATATTTAAGTATAGAAAACAAAGTGCTTCTCTATACAGCCGTTATGCGTCCCATCTTAGCTTATGCATGTCCAGTTTGGGGTTATACCGCTAAAACAAATATTAATATACTTGATACCCTTGCAAAATTCTTTAATACGTATGATCGTCAAAGCCATAAGATATATGCGTAATGACGACATACGTAAAGCTCTTAAAATTAATAGTTTCAAATCTCATATTCAGAATAACGCAATTAACTTTTTTAACGATTTAGAAACAACCAATAATATCAATATGCAAAATTTATCTCAATATACCCCTAATGACAAAACAAAAAGACCAAGAAGAATTCTTCTTGACTCCTATAATCCCTCGTAATTCTATTTCCTCGTGCAATTTTTATTGCACACCGTAATTACTAAAACTTCACTTTCTTAATTTTTGTCAATATTTTTCTCCTGCTCTCCCCACTGGACGTGCTCCTCCCCATAATTTAAATCTCAGCCCCCGGGGCAGCCAATCGAAGTCAATGTTCACTGTACCCAGCATCCAATCAGAGAGCAATCTCTTAGCTCTCAGCCAAGCCAAAAAACTCAAAAACTTTCCACCCAGATGAAGAACCATAGCCACGCCTCCCGGATTCCATCGCTCGACCAATCGCCGTCATGCCACTCAGCAGAATGGAAAACACCAATTTTGCCATGCCCAGCATCATAGACTCTCACGATATGGGATTGAGGACTGTTTACAGTCCAGACGCTCAAAAGAAAACGCCTATTCTAGATAGCTCATCGTCAGATAGCTAAGTATCAGAGAGCAGTCACTAAGCTCTCAGCCAAGTCAAAAACTTTTTCAAACTCACCATCCAGACGAAGTACCGAATTTACGCCTCCCGGATCCCATCGATCAACCGATCGCCGTCATGCCACCTAACAGAATGTAAAACCCCACTATAGCCATGCCCCTCATCGGAAACTTGTCCAGATATGGGATTGAGGACTGTTTTTACAGTCCAGAAGCCCAAAAAAGCAACGCCTATTCAGATAGCTAAGTAAGACATGCGTACTATTTCTATCAATCGGCAGGCTTGCTTCTCGCTGCCAACCGACACAATTCCAGGAATAAGGGCATAATGTTTAGAGCACTGAGGGTAATTCCCAGCACATTAGCGCGAAGTAAGTAATCTCTTGATACTCACATCAACAAATGCTCGCGTTTACTCTAATGCAATGTTTCTCCAGTATGCAAGTTGTTGACAGTCCTTTGGATTAAATTTGTCTAATTAAAAACGTATGATACTTAATTTTATTCTATTATATGTATTTATTAGGAAATCATCTTAACAACCCTTTTATATAATTTATTTTATTTTATTTTGATTCATTTATCTTATTAGGTAATTGTCTGTTTCAACTAGTGTTAGCTAGCATATTTACTCTTACGTTGGATCCTAGCATTTATTGATAGTTTCTTGGTACTCTTTAGATCTTGGTCTTTCGATTCTTAATTAATTTAGTAGTTCTTTATTATATATTTTTACGCACGACTGGCTCACAGTATAGAATCAAAACTACTTCTTTTAAAAAAATTCAAAATAACTATCGAATAATAATGGTATCAATAATATTCCCTTTGTTGTTGTAGGTTCTTTGTTTTAACTGAGATTCCATTATTTACCAGGCACAAATAAAGTCGGTCTACCTTTAGTGGCTAAAGATTTATTGTTCCATATACAGCAACACACACACAAAATAAGCACAAGATATAACAAGTAATATAAAAAAAATTTCAAAGTCAATAAAGTAAGTGTAAAAATATTTACAAGTAATATAAAAGACAATTCCTATTTAGATCAACAAAGAAAATTTTATTTTAGCTACTTTTTATTAAATAGGTACAATTAATATAAATATGTATATACATAGGACTTTATCACAACATTAAGTGGTAATTTTATTAATTATCATTAAAGTATCGTATTATCATCCAAAACAATCGTGTATATAAAGTTTCAGTTCAACTGAATGCTTCCAAACGTGAGAAAAAACTTTTTCAAGTTTTGACACATGTCGCCAAAATGGTCGCTAAGTCGCCAACGTGGCTGTATTTGTAACTCTTTGTGTAATTAGTTTTAATCAATTAATTTTTTTTAATTATAGTTAAATTGTTGTATTGTCCTCCAAAATAATCGAGTATATTAAATTCCAGCTCAATTAAGCCCTTTAAAATGTATTTTATTAACGATTGAAAATTCCACCAAGATAAATAATTAAAATAACAAACAAATAAATAAATATAGACAGTGTGAGGTAATTGTAGGAATTGAAAAAACTAACTACAATACATAAAATTTAGTAAGACCATTTTGTTTCAATACTAGCGAAAGTAACCACCATTCCCTTTCGTCTCTCCATGTTGTACTGTTCTCTTCTCCCGATTTCGATCGCAGCGCCTCCTGTATCGTTTTAAACACAAGGCGAATCTTACAGTATCATTTCTTAAAAAAAAAAAACTCACACCTATTATTACACAATACAGTGTCATTTTGGTGTAAATAATAATAAAAAATGTCGGTTTGTAATTTTAATTAATAATTCAATGTCAAGAGAAAATATTTAATCTGAAGTAATAGAGTTTGAGGATAATTTTTGGGAGAAAAGTCTACAAAGTAAAAGAATTTTCTTTGATTTTTACCTTTCACACACAAATTATCGATTTCTAAATTATTAATAATTATTTTTTGCTCTCTCTGCTAAAAATTAATGTCATTTTTTTCTTTAAATTAAAATAAAATATTCTTAAGGGGAATGTAACTCTTGCAAAAGGGGTAAAATTTTGCAGAAATGATCAAATTTGATTTAATATGTTATGAAATTATTTTTTGAAGAACATGTTAAATTTGTAAAAAGGCTTATTTTTTAAGCCTGGATATAGAGAATATTAGTTAATAAGAATGTTTTAGATAAATGTAGATATTTTTTGGGGGTGAAAGTATTTTTCCCCCCATCTCACTTTCTTTTCTTTTCTTTTTTAATCTTAGTGGCTACTTAAGAAGTAAATATTTGTTTATCAATGATTTAACTATTTTCTTTTTTTGCACAAATCCTTAAAATAGTTTAATTCATGAAAACTCAGTATTATGCATATAAAAATATTTAAGGATATGATTCATATATATGTATCTTGGGATGAAAATGAATATTTTTTACAACTTCATAAATTGTATATTTTATAATAGTATAGCTTACCAACGGGGACATTAAGCACTATGTAAAATATTTTAAGTGTCACGCATTTGAAATAATCCTGTAATTTTGGAGTGATTAATCAATACTATAGAAAGCTCTTAAATTTTTTCCTTTGCACTTATATGCTACTAGCTGGTAAACCTGTTCTTCCCGCGGGTGTGAATTTATATAGAGAGATCATGTTATGCATGAATTTTCTATTTTTCCTTCCAGTACTTCAGTATTTAGAGATAAAAAATAACAATTTTCTATAGAATATAATATTATATTTACGCAAGTTTACCTACTTACACTTAAAATCAAAATGAATATTTTATTTCATTTTGGAACAGTTATTTGATGAAAATTAATTTTTTGTTTACACAATGTATTCAATATAAATACGTTATATATATATATATATATATATATATATATATATATATATATATATATATATATATATATATATATGTAAAACAATATTATGGAGCATTTGAAAATGTTTCTAATAAAATAACTTTCCCTATCTTTGACTGTCTCTGACTTACTTACATTTATACTCTGTAATTCTCCTCGATTAATAATTTTTTTTAATTATCAAAATATCTAGCTTGTTGGAAACAGATGAAACATACAGTGTAATATAGGGTGATTTTTTAGAGGTATAGAAATTTAAATTGCAATAAAACAACGATGTATTATTCGATTGACATGAATTTTTTTTATTCGAAAGATAATTTTGTGGCATTACATTTTAAATATGATTTCTGTCATACGACTGCCACGGCTAGCTCGGATGTAGTCCAATCTGGACGTCCAATTTTCGATGACTTTTTCCAACATTTGTAGCCGTATATCGGCAATAACACGGCGAATGTTGTCTTTCAAATGGGCAAGCTTTTGTGGCTTATCCGCATAGATCAATGACTTTACATAGCCCCACAAAAAATAGTCTAGCGGTGTTAAATCACAAGATCTTGGAGGCCAATTCACAGGTCCAAAACGTGAAATTAGGCGGTCACCAAACGTGTCTTTCAATAAATCAATTGTGGCACGAGCTGTGTGACATGTTGCGCCGTCTTGTTGGAACCACAGCTCCTGGACATAATTATTGTTCAATTCAGGAATGAAAAAGTTAGTAATCATGGCTCTATACCGATCACCATTGACTGTAACGTTGTGGCCTTCATCGTTTTTGAAGAAATACGGACCAATGATTCCACCAGCCCATAAAGCGCACCAAACAGTCAGTTTTTCTGGATGTAACGGTGTTTCGACATACACTTGTTGATTAGCTTCACTCCAAATGCGGCAGTTTTGTTTGTTGACGTAGCCATTCAACCAGAAGTGCACTTCATCTCTAAACAAAATTCGTTTATGAAAATCGGAAACATTGGCAATCTCGTTTTGGGCCCATTCGACGAATCTACGCCTTGCTTGATGATCGTTTTGATGAATTGCCAAACCAAACAGAGAATAAATCACTCGACAGCTGTTAAATTGGTCGCCATCTTGGAAAGTGTACCATAAATAAAGTAAACGAAGTTGAATGGACGGAACTTAGCTTTTAATGACTTAGAAGTGAGGTTACATGATTGTTGTTTACACAATGACTGTACAGGGTGTTGCCAATCTAGAAAACAAAATTAAGTGATGCCAGATTGCATAAGAATAATATTACATTTACCCCCTTTAATTTTAATCTAGTTATTTCAGTCCCTGATGTAGTCCTTCAAGAATGCAGGAGGTTGCCTGTGACGAGATGTAGTACGCAATGCTACTGTGTTCATGTTCTGTTCAGTCGAGTCTTCTAAAGTAATGGCTATGTTTGAGTTTATTGGCTGCAGATCTGTATAAGCTTGAACAGTTTCCTCTGCACCCTTGTTGTCTTCAGATCTGGTAGTTTCCCCTCTTTGAGCCAAGTGTCTTATAGAGACAGTTGTTTCCCTTCCATCACCAAGTTTTACATGGGCATAGTCAGGATTAGCTTCAATTAAATCCACTTCTTGAACAATTGGCTCATATTTGTTAGCGCGCATTTGATTTTTCATAAGAACTGGACCAGGCTTTGTAAGCCAAGTAGGTATGGAACAGCTGTTATGGGATCTTCTAGGATGAGAAAACATTCGTTCATGAAGAGTGGCATTTGTTGCTCTACACAACATGGAGCAAATGGAATGCAAAGCTGTTTGGATAACTCCTTCCCATTGTTCAGTTTTCATACTATTAGATCGTAAAGCAAGTTGTATAGTTTTCCAGATTATTCCATTATAACGTTCGACCTGTCCATTTCCTGCTGGATTATAGGGAGTAGTACGACTTGTTGCAATTCCTTGAGAAGTTAAATATGATTTTAATTCATGAGACATGAAAGATGATCGGCTGTCAGAATGAATAAATGATGGCATTCCAAAAATAGAGAAAATGTTCTTCAAATGCAATAGTACGGTTTTGGCAGAGATGTCACTACAAGGGATCTCGAATGGAAATCTAGAGAATTCATTAATTATTGTTAAAATATAGTGATTTCTTGAGATACTAGGTAAAGGTCCTTTAAAGTCAAGATTCAACCTTTCAAATGGAGCAGTAGCTTTCACAAGTGTTCCAACATTTTTAAAAAACCTTGGCTTTAATTCATTGCATATTAAACAGGAGTTTGTGACTTTATATCCTCTAAAAAAAAGGGATATTTTTGCAACGAACCCAATGGTGCATTCGTGTCACTCCAGGATGACAAAGCGAGTTGTGAAGATTATATAAGTCGACTCTGGGAGTTATAGCACCAGTTATACGTGATAATGTATCAGCAATCACGTTTTGCTTTCCTGGACGATAAATAATGTCAAATTTAAAACTAGCAAGTTCATATCTCCAACGGATTAACTTTTCATTTTTAATTTTACTACCATGTCGCTGATTGAATACAAATGCGACTGCTTGTTGATCAGTGAATACTTCAAAATGCTTTCCCATCAAGAAGTGTCTCCAATGACGAAGTGATTCCACAATGGCATATGCTTCTTTTTTGGGGTATAAATGTCTCAATTCAGATGCATGTAGAGTTCTTGAGAAAAAGGCAACAGAACGTCCAACTTGGCTGAAGGTAGCTCCAATCGCAAAATCAGATAAATCAGTTTCCACTCTAAATGGTATGTCCTCTTCAATTGTTGCCATGGCAGCATTTGCCACGTCATCTTTCAGTGCATTAAAAGTCAATATAGCATATGTAGAAAGAGGAAACTGTTTCTTTCCTAGAAGAGGACGTATTTTCTTAGAAAACCCCGGGATCCATCGGCAATAATGGGCAAACATTCCTAAAGCACGTTGCAATGCAGATGAGTCTTTCGGAAAAGTCATATCTCGCAAAGGTTTTAGTCGTTCAGGATCCGGTTTAATTATACCATCCTGAATAATGTAGCCTAGCAAATGGACAGAATTACTTGAGTAGGTACACTTATCTTCATTTAGAGTCAAATTATACTTCTTTGCCACAGTCATGAACTTCTCTAAGTTGCCATCATGTTCTTTCTGATCTTTTTCGCACACAGTAACATCATCAATGAATGGATATGTAAGGGTGAGTCCTTCATCCTTACTAATTTTATCAATGACTCTTTGAAAACAAGCTGTGGCCGTGGTAGCCGAGTGGTATAGGTATCGGATCGTGGCTTGCCTTGTCACGAGTTAGAGCCCAGTACCACTAAAGACCCGCCGTGTAGGGCAGCGATGCACGTTAAATCTGTCGAGAGCTGAAACGTCCTCCCGTTAGTGTGATGTGGTAGTTAGAAGAGGGGGTGCCAGCTCAGGTGTCGTCCACGTCACTTGACCATGGTTCAAAATTACGTGGTCCGTCGCCAAAAGCCCTCGTGTAGCTGAGCAGTGCGACGTTAATATTCAATCAATCAATCAATTGAAAACAAGCTACTCAATTAGTAACCCCAATAGGAACACGCAAAAACTGGCAGAGCTTTCCACAAGCTTCAAAAGCTGTATAATGTCGTTCGCTATCCTGGATGGGAATTTGATGGTAGGCGCTTTGGAGATCAATTTTGCTAAAACTTTATTTTTTGAAATTTTCAAAATTACCTCTTCTATTTTAGGCAAAGGGTAGGCATCCAGCAAAGTGTATTTATTAATTGTTTGAGAGTAGTTAACCGCCATTCTGGGTTTATGATTTTCTCCTCTAATGACAAAGGCTTGAGCCCTCCAGGGTGAGTTACTTGATTCGATGACTCCTTCTTGGAGAAGTTTCTGAACTTCCAATGCCATAAAAATATTGTCTTCAACAGTCTGATGTTTCGATTTTGTAACCAAAGGTCTACAGTCTGGATTCAAGTTAGAAAATAACGAAACAGGAGGTACTTGTGCTACAGCCAAAGAACAAATTGTTAGTGGAGGTCTATTACCATCAAATCCAATTTCTACTGATGAATGTCTGTTTAGAATATCATGGCCAATCAAAACATCACTACAAAGATCTTTCATAACTAAAAGTTCCACATTCTGATAAGTGAAGTTTTCAATTTTCAAATTAACTTTACAAACACCCTCTGTTTCAGTCACCATAGAGGAGTTTGCCATGGATATTTTCCCCAAATATGGTTCAACTTTCAATTTACATTTCGCCACTTGTTTTTCGTTAAGAAAACTAAGAGAGCTTCCTGTATCGATTAATGCACTGAGCTGAATATTATTAACCAATGCCTTAATTATTGATTTCTGGAGACAGTGAGAAGATCCCGAAATAGCTACCAGTGTGTTTGAAGAAGCCACAATATTTGAAGAGTTTCTCCCAGGTCTAGATTTGCACACTCGCTGGTAATGTCCCTTTTTTCCGCAGTTTCTGCAAGTAACATCTCTAGCTGGACAAAGGGTTCGTGAGTGTAAGTCATTTCCCCAAAAGAAGCATTTTTAAGACCTTGAGGAGGAGGAGGAAGCCGCTGATGTTGCTACGGTTTCTTCTGAAAAATCTTCTGTTTTCATAGCTGCAGATTGTACAGGGAATGAACTTCCCATATAAGAAGCTGCATGGACTTAAGCTGATTCAAGTGTTCTAGCTTGCTCAAAAGCTTGATCAAGAGTCATCGATGTATTTTCGAGGAGTCGTTGACGAATATGAGGGCATTTTAATCCTCGTATAAAAGCATCTCTAATATACTCTTTTCGGTACTCTTCAGCCTTCACATCAGTAAAGTCACAGTCTTTGCTCAATTGATTTAAAATTTGTAAATATTCACTGACCGTTTCTTCAGTTTGTTGATTTCGCGTTGACAAGCCATGTCTAGCGAATATAACGTTACGTTTCTTTATAAAAAGAGAATCAAGTATCGCAATAGCTTGAGCATAAGTTGTGCAATCATTAATGAACTGATAAACATTTGAGGTTACGTAATTACATAGCAAAGGAGGTTTATTTTCTTCTGTAATGGTTTTTATGCCTCCTAAAAAGTTTTCAAAATTTTTTTCCAATGGCGCCATTTTGTGTCCGAATTAGAACATGTAGGATCTATATCAAATCTTTCAGGTTTCAGCAATTGTTCCATTATCAAATTTAAAAACAGAAACGATTCAAGAAGATTTCTAAGTCATTAAAATTGTACTATAAGTAAAGTAAACGAAGTTGAATGGACGGAACTTAGCTTTTAATGACTTAGAAGTGAGGTTACATGATTGTTGTTTACACAATGACTGTACAGGGTGTTGCCAATCTAGAAAACAAAATTAAGTGATGCCAGATAACATAAGAATAATATTACAGAAAGTAATGCCAACTTAAACTTCTATACCTGAAAAAAACACTCTTTATTAATGAAAATAAAATTTATCAATTACATTGCAGTATGGCATAGTAAAGTGGCCGCGGTAGCCGAGTGGTATAGGTATCGGATCGTGGCTTGCCTGGTCACGAGTTCGAGACCAGTACCACTAAAGACCCGCCATGTAGGGCAGCGATGCACGTTAAATCTGTCGAGAGCTGAAACGTCCTCCCGTTGGTGTGGTGTGGTAGTTAGGAGAGGGGGGTGCCAGTTCAGGTGTCGTCCACGTCACTTGACCATGGTTCAAAATTATGTGGTCCGTCGCCAAAAGCCCTCGTGTAGCTGAACAGTGCAACGTTAATATTCAATGAATCAATAAATCAATGGCATAGTAAAATTTGAAATTTTTTAAAAAAGCTACTAGAAATTTAAAAAAATTTATTTTTTAAAAAAATATATTGTTAAACAGATAAGTTATTTCCAATCTAAGATAAATTAAATTAAAAAATATTTGTCCATTTTTAACGTGTTGATTATTAAGGTTGATTAATTTCATCTGCTTAGTATTGTTCTTCTTCACTAGATGGCGTTATGAGTATAAAACCTAAAATGCAGATTTTCGGCTTTTTGTGACGGTGTGCGCGCGTATCGTAAAAAATTACCCTCATCATTTTTCGCTTATGCGCCATAAGAAGTACAACTTCAAAAAGTTTGCAGATGAAATTGAGTCATACAGTGATTGAAAAGAAAATTCATAATCCAATTGTCATGTTTTTAAATGTTTTTCAAAAATTGCTTCTGTGTACCTTATAGTTTGGCTATTACACTCACCTATACTTTCAAACGGAAATTTTTAATTTTTAGGTATATTCACCGTATAACACGCACCTTTTTTTCTGCAAAGAAACTTGAAATGTATATGTATGTGAGATTTTCCACGGCGGTGGCAACGCAGCCTTCAGCGAACTAACAAGAGAAGAGTGATAATTGACGAGGGAGGACTCCAAGCGCAGGTCAGTTTTTAAAACTAAACATCTTTAAAATTCAATTAGACTAACGAGTAAAAATGGAAGTAGTTTGATGATTTAAAAGATTTTAGTGGGATTAAAAATTCTGAAGCGTTTGGGGCAAATGGCAATAAGTATTTTAATGAACAAAGAGTAACGATTATATACAATATATATTATGAAATATTATTTATTAGTACAGTTGAACCTGTTTTTGTGCGGTTGATAAAAACCGCATAAAAATAACCGCACAAAAATGTTCAAAAATTTGATGAATTGTTACACATAACAAGCCAATTCGTCGAAATACTGCAAAAGTTATTTTATGTGGTCACACAAAAATAAAATCGCATAAAAAAGGACCGCACAAAGACAGATTCTACTGTATATGTGTCCAAAAATATATGTATAACAAAATTGATTATAAAGTATTTAATGAGAAATCTGTTGCTTTTTATTTCAGGTAGTTTTTTAATATTAAGTTCATATTTCGTATTCATTAGTTAAACGTATTTCGCAGTTAATTCCCTGTCAAGTCTATTTCTAATAGTTTACCAACTTCGTTGAAGAAAACAATTTCTCACATGAATATGTGGACCCAAACATCGTTGAAAGATCATTAATCAGTTTTTTCATTAATATAAAATTATATGGTAAAGAATACCATACGTTTAATATAATATTTGTTATTTTTACTGTTGGATCAATATTTAGCTGCACTAGTTTCGCACAATTTTTTTTCTATTTCGTAAATGAAGTCTTCAAATTTTATTTTCCACGCAACACTGCTTCGAAATTCAACTAATTCCATTTCTAAATTATCGATACCCAGCCACATAAATTCAGTTAACTCCATTGTTTCAAATTCTATTTTGTACGGATATAGAATAAAGCGGAATATTTTTTCCAAGCTTTTACATTAATTGAATCTCTCCTCAAAAGCTTGTTTTATTTCCTGCATAGTTATTAAATATTTTAACTGCATTTTCTTGAAGGTCAACAGAGTTTTTAAAATTTATTGTGTTTTGAAAATGTTTTGTAATTGAGGAAAATATTTCATAAGATTTTCATTTCCGAATTCTTAGTAAAAATGTTAAGTTTTGTCATAAATATTTTAATATTTTCAAAAATCGTTATGAGTCCATGCCCTTGAAGTTTTTTATTCAGTTCTTTAAAATGCTGAGTGATGTCACATAAAAACATTAAATCATTTAACTAATGTACATTGGGTAATTCATAGAAACTATTGTCTTCTTTAATTAAAAAGAGCTTGATTTCTTCTAATAACGTTATAAAACAATTAAGGACTCAACGAAACGAAACCATCTCACGTTGTTGTATGTTAAAAAATCAATGAATATTGCAATTCAATTTCTTCTAAGAATTGTGCACATTGCCGTTTATAAAGAATACTTGCGTTTTTATAAAATTAATAATTTTTATTATAACTGACATTACACTGGAAAATATTTTTAAACCATGCTTCGCTCATAAAACTTGCTGGTGTATTATACAATTAAATTCAATCAGAGAATGTGAAATATTTTGCTTAAGATACTGAATAAATCCAAATTTTCCCCCTTCCATACTAGGTGCACCGTCTGTGCTTACCGAAACTACTTCTTGAAGATCAATATCCATTTGTATAAATGCAATATCAAATATTTTAAACATATTAAGACCGGTACACTTCCTTTCAACGTTATTAATTTTATTAAATCTTCTTTCATTATATATTTCCAAATTTATACCAAGCAGAAACTGCTAAATGTGCATAACAAAAAAAAATTTTTTTTTTCTTATTCTATTACTCGATCATTAATTATATTGGGACTTATAGGTAACTCATTTATACGCTTTATAATCAAAAATATTTTTAAAAAAATCAGCAAACAATGTAGGACTACATTCTAATAGCGCTTTTTTTACAAATTCTCCTTCTGGATGAGGCGTCTCGCGGCTAGCAGTACAATGGACAACCTAGAAACTAGCAGCAGTACTCTTATTTTTTGGAACCAAAAAACTTTTCAAAACACTGCTTTGAGAAGAATTCTCTTTTTTCTTCTGTAAAATAATTCGCGCGCGCGTTCCCCCCTTCATCTGTTAACATGCCGATATTAGAATGCAATTTTTCACACACACGAAATGTCTGTACGTGATATATGTACGTGACGTCACACTTTTTCATTAAAAATTACAGTGGTGACCAAAATTGTGAACCCTTTTTTAAAATTGTTAGGTTTTTTAAGTTTGTATACTTATAGGAAGTTTTACGTTGCACAAAATGCTAAGTATTTAATGTCATTTTAAAGGGAATTTAATATTGAATTCAATACAAAAAATAAAATTCAAATATTTGCAACGAATAAAAAGTTATGCTGTAATAATCGTTGACATACATTAGATACTGATGATAGCAGTGAATTATCAGAACTTAGTGAGGGAGGTTACCTTTAATCTTTATTACAGCTTCACATCGATGTTTCATTGATCTAAAAGTAGTTTTAAGCTCTTCCTTAGTAGTTCCATGATGCCAGGAAACAATTACATCCATAATTAGTTCTTTTTTATTTCATGGTTACCTCACTTGGACAATAGTTTTCGAACGGTGTCGCAAGTTTTCGGTAGGATTGAGGTCATGACTGTGTGTGTTTTCTTGCCAGGATAAGAATGATATTTAGTCGAAAAGTAATGACATCAAATAAAAGAGTAGATTGGACACATGTGGGACGAGAAAGTAGCATTTTCTTTGTTAAAATTACATAACACGTGGGTAGTTTAGTGACTACATCTGGAGAGTGAGAGTTTTGTTTAAGATGTCAGGAGACAAATTTAATTAAAAAAAGCAGGAAGTGGCCGAAAAAGGTGCACCATATCTGTTAATAACAGAAGAACAAAAATACTATGTTTTAGAGATAAAAGAATTTCATGGACATCCATCAAAAGTGATCTGAGTGATGCTAATGTTACTGTCAGTTCAAAAACAATCAGGAGTAGATAAGCAGATGTAAGATTAAAAGGTAGAATTCCTCGAAAAAGCCGTTTCTCAAATTACAACAGCGCTAAAAGGGACTAGAGAGGATAATAGAACATATTCATTGGACAAATGATTATTGGTCACAAGTTATATAGAGGGCCGAAACGACAATATCGTTATTCGGAAGTAATAGCCTAAAATATGAAAGACGTAAAATAGCAGAAATGCTACATCCTGACTGCATCCAGGCCACTATAAAGTACCCACATAGTTTTATCGCTTAGTCATGAATATCGGCAGATGGTATCGGTCACCTTCATATCATCGATGGGACACTGAATGTCATAAAATATATTGACACCATTCTAGAACCCAAACTTCTGCCTTTCATCAAGGATCTATTCACCAACAATGCTTCATTCATTTTTCAGCAAGATTCTGCTCATTGTCATACAGTAAAGTATAGTTGAAAGACTGGTACCATTCTAAGATCATCGAGTTGTTGTTTTGGCCAGGAAACAATCCTGATCTCAATCCAATCGAAAACTTGTGGCACCATCTGAAAACTCTTGTCCGAATGAGGTAACCATGAAATAAAAAAGAACTAATTTAGGATATAATTGTTTCTTGTCATCATGTAATAACTAAAAAAGAGCTTAAAACTATTTTCAGATCAATAAAACATCGATGTAAAGCTGTAATAAAGAAAAAAAACAACCTACTAATGTTGGTGCATGCGTGCCAACGTCATGCGCACAAATGCAAATATTCTTCCTTGCCGCGTTGTGCTGGCAGTTGAGAACTTTCTGTGGAACGAGATAGACGAGAAAATTTCTCTTTAATACTCAGACGTGAGCATTAATATAGGACTCTAATACTCAAAGCTCACAATAAAAATTACTTAAAATTTGTTGCGCTTGTAAATAGCATATATGTGGGAAATTTCCACATGAACATTGAATAGAGGGCGCTGTCAAGGCAGCCACCGGGAGTTAACGAAGGAGGCAGGATTGAGCCAGCGGACTCGAGACGCGCAGGTCGTTGATCCGGGGCTGAAGGAAGTGACGAGAACGGTGTCCGAGTAGGGACCCACCAACCCGTTGTTCAGGAGAGAGACGCGCAGGTCACTCTCAGCGCGAGGGCTTAAACGAATTGTAAATACTGTATTATATGTGTAAACATCTGTCTTAGTGAGTAGAACTGTGTAATTAAACGTTAGATTAGAAACAAACAAGAGTGTGATTATTGAATATACCCCTAGAACCGTACAATAATCCCACAAAATATGGGGGCACGGCCGCGATATGAACTGTGAGAACTGTTGTTAATATTTCAACAAACGCGATATGAACTGTGAGAACTGTTGTTAATATTTTAACAAACGCGATATGAACTGTGAGGACTGTTGTTAATATTTCAACAAACGCGATAGGAACTGTGAGGACTGTTGTTAATATTTGAATAAACGCGATATGGACTGTAAGGACTGTGTGTGAATACTGCAACTAACGCGATCTGGACTATGAACATTTGTGTGTGCATTTCATTGGATACCTATTTGCCTGTACATGTAGAAGGGAGTTCCACGAAAGAAAAAAAAAAAAAAAGGTAAGATACCTTTTAATATCCTTCTATTTTAATAAGTATAATTGTATATAATATGTCGTTCCACAAAAATACAAGAAAGGAGGACTTAATAAATGTTCTCAAGGAAATTGGAGAACAAGCGACGTCTAAAGAAACAATAATTGAATTGAAAACCAAATTGGAAAAATCCGCAGCTTTTAAAGACGATCCCGATTTTGTGATAAATCTGCTAAATTTGTCCGTCGAGGACAGGCAGGCAAAAGCCGAACGGCAGCTGCAAGAGACCAACTCACAACTAGAGTTAGAAAAAATTAAACTACAGCAAATTGAACGAGAAATTGAACTTCAGAAAGCTTTGGCAGAAGGGCAAGCAACACAACAAAGTTCAAAAGGAGATACAATTAATTTAGAAAATTTAATTAAGAGTGTAAAAACGCTGACTATACAAATCCCAACGAAAACTGAAAATTTTGGTCTTTTTTTCCAATCCCTAGAACGGTCATTTAGAGTAAAAAATGTTCCCGAAAACTTGAAAGCAGAAATCCTTATTAATATTCTTGGTGAGAGAGCACACAATGTTTTGCTGTACATAAAAGATGACGAAATAAAAGAGTACGATTTAGTTAAATCATTAATTTTAAAAGAGTTCCAGCCCACTGCGCAGGAGTGTTTACTTAATTTTAGAAAAGCCAAAAGGCAAGCAGATGAAACCCATGTGCAATTCGCCACACGTTTAAGTGCGATGTTTAAATACTACTTGAAAATTAGGAACGTTGTTGATTTTAAATCCTTAGTTGATTTAATGATAAGTGATAAATTTTTAGACACTTTAGAGCCAGAAACTGCTTCACATATTAAAATTATGCAGGCGGATCAGTGGATGACGCCAGATGAATTAGGAAAAGCGTGCGATATATTTTTTCATTTCGAAAACAGATCTCTACATGACTCTCGGAACCCAAATACTTTTAAGAGTAAAAACGATGATGTTTATAGTAAGAACCGCGCGAACATGGGTTATACAAATCAATTCCAAAGACAGTTTCCAAAACATAACCAAAGTGTTAGATCAGACAAAACAGTATCGTGTTATATTTGTGGAGGCCCGCATTTCGCAAGGAATTGCACGAAGAAAACGATGAACTCAGAAAAGAGAAATACGGATACAGGTCATGCCGTAAATCAAATTGAAACTTCTATTTCTAATCAAAATGACTTTTTATTTAATGAATTGCAGTACATAGATGTAATTGTTGATGAAATCCCACTAAGGGCAACATTGGATTCAGGTGCGAATTCAGTAATTATCAATTCAAAGTACGTTTCGAAGGAAAAAGAATTCATTCTCAAATCGTGTTGACGAGTTGTTTTGGAGAAAAGAGAAGTGCGAATGTTTCAGAATTTACGATCTCATTGAAGGGTGGGGAAAAGAAAAAATACTAGCGGCAGTGTGCAGGATCGAGGCAGCAATATTGTTACCCTCGAAGGTTTTTGAATTCTTAAAGAGTGGCTCAGGAGAAGCGGGGTCAACGAACGCGTCGTGCACGCCGGTGTGTTTACAAAATGAAACAGGGGGAGAAAATGACGTGGACCTGACAGGGGGTGTAACTAACTCGGGGAAGATCACTGATGGGTCTAATTTGTTTTTACTTAAGGCATCGGAGACGTTTGATGAATGTTTATATGATGTATCTCACATTTCGAACAGTGGAATAAGGGATAAAGTCCAGACGTTGATAGAAAATTACTGTCCGAATAAAACAGAGACAACTGCTCTGAAAATGAAAATAATTCTATCGGATGAGAAACCCATTGCTCAGAGGTCACGTAGGCTATCTTTGCCTGAAAAGAGAGGTCGAAAAGCAAATAGATGAGTGGTTAGAGCAGGGAATAATTAGAGAGAGTTGTTCCGATTTTTCATCTCCGGTTGTGGTGTGTAAAAAGAAAGATGGAACAATGCGATTGTGTATAGATTACAGAAAATTAAACAAGAAAATAGTTAAGGATAGATATCCACTTCCTATAATTGAAGAGGTTTTAGATAAGTTAGGGAATGGCAAAATATTCACAACGCTTGACTTAAAGAATGCATTTTTTCATGTAGATGTTGATGAAGCCAGTAGAAAATATACCGCGTTTGTAACGGAAACTGGCCAATATGAATTTTTAAAAGTGCCATTTGGGTTGTCTATTAGCAGTAACTATTTCAAAGATACATTAATTACGTGTTTAGAGAGTTGCTAAGAGACGGTACATTAATTATTTATTTAGATGATATAATAATTCCGGCTACTGATGAAAAAGAGGCTTGTAAAAAATTAGCTCGTGTGTTAGAAACCGCGTCCAGATACGGCATTGAACTAAATCTAAAAAAATGTCAGTTTTTGCAGGGGAAGATTAATTTTTTAGGGCATGTGATCCAGAACGGTATAATTCAACCTTCGGCGGAAAAGACAGTGTCAGTTTGTAACTTTCCGGAGCCTAAAAACGCGTGAAAGATGTGCAAAGTTTCCTTGGGCTAACAGGGTATTTTAGAAAGTATATCCCTTCATACGCCATGATAGCTAGGCCCCTTAGTGACTTGTTAAGAGGAACAAATCCTTTTGAATTTGGGCATGCGCAAAAAGTAGCTTTTCAAAATCTAAAGAACGCTTTATCCCGTGAACCCGTATTACATCTTTTTAAGGAAGGTGCTAAGTTAGAATTGCATACGGATGCATGCAAACTAGGGTTAGGTGCTGTACTTTTACAACAAAGTGAAGATGGACGTTTCTATCCTATCCATTACATGAGCAAAAAGACTTCCATTCAAGAAGAGAAACTGTGTAGTTATGAACTAGAAGTACTGGCGGTTATAGAGGCTCTGAAAAAATTTCGAAATTACCTACTGGGAAGGAAATTCCGAATTCAAACGGATTGTGCAGCATTTGCGAAAACCCTCGACAAGAAGGAATTAACACCAAAGATGGCTAGGTGGTCGATTTTTCTAACGGATTTTGATTACGAGGTAGTCCATCGTCCTGCAAAACAAATGCAACATGTAGATGCGTTGAGCAGACATCCTGTTATGCTAGTGACTAGTGATGAACTAACATACAAGATCGTGAACGCTCAAGAATCTGATGAATATATTAGGACTATTAAGAAGCTGTTGCAAGAAGGTAAAACTTCTGAATTCATCGTTAGTAATAAAATCCTGTACAAGATAAGTGAGGATCAGGAGTTGCTAGTCGTTCCAGAGATGATGCAAGTAGATGTGATTAAGAAAGCTCACTCATTTGGACATTTTGCAGCGACAAAAACTGAGGAGTTGGTGAAAAGAGATTATTATTTTCCGAACATGAGAAGGTGTATCGAAAACGTTATTAAGAACTGTGTTGAGTGCATATTAGTCAATAAGAAGAGGGGAAAGGGAGAAGGCTTTTTAAACCCTATTCCTAAAGAAGATCTACCGCTGTCGACATATCACGTGGACTTTATTGGACCATTACCAACGACCAATAAAAATTATAATCACATATTCACTGTTATTGATGCATTTACAAAGTTTACGTGGTTGTATCCAACCAAAAGCACTACAGCTCAAGAAGCCATTGAAAGACTGAAGTTGCAACAGAAAACTTTTGGGAATCCTTCACGAGTGATTAGTGACAAAGGAGGAGCGTTCAGATCTAAAGAATTCGAAGACTACTGTGCTGATGAGCAAATTAGCAATGTGCAAATAACAACGGGAGTACCAAGAGGGAATGGACAAGTTGAGCGAATCCATGGAGTACTAATTCCAGTATTGACCAAGATGTCCATCGAAGACCCGACTAAGTGGTTTAAGCATGTAGATTCACTACAACGTGTACTGAACAGTGTGCCTTCACGCAGTACAAAGTATTCACCATTTGAATTGCTCATAGGAGTTAAAATGAAGAATCCTGAAGATGTCATGATAAGAAATCTGCTTGAAGAAGAGAGTCAAGAGCAACTCTTCCAACATCGAGATAACCTGAGAAGAGAGGCAAAGCAGAACATTTTGAAGATTCAAGAAGAAAACCGAAGAACTTACAACCGAAAACGGAAGGAAGCGCATCTGTATAAGAAAGGTGACTTGGTGGCAATCATGAGGACTCAGTTTGGAAACAAATTGAAACTGCGAATAAAATATTTTGGACCATACCAGGTGACCAAAGTGAAACCCCATGACCGATATGATGTGGCTAAGATTGGAGACCATGAGGGGCCCAATGTTACGTCAGCATCAGCAGACCAGATGAAGCCATGGACTTGGCATTGATGAGAAAGGAGGAATGAACTTGTTTCAAATGTTTGTGTGACTGTATATTAACCTTTGTTCTTTTTTTTTTTTTTTTTTTTTTTTTTTTAGTTTGTTTATTTCAGATCCTTAGCGCGTGAGCAGTGAGGACACTGCTTGTGTGGATGGCCGAGAGTTGTGGGAAATTTCCACATGAACATTGAATAGAGGGCGCTGTCAAGGCAGCCACCGGGAGTTAACGAAGGAGGCAGGATTGAGCCAGCGGACTCGAGACGCGCAGGTCGTTGATCCGGGGCTGAAGGAAGTGACGAGAACGGTGTCCGAGTAGGGACCCACCAACCCGTTGTTCAGGAGAGAGACGCGCAGGTCACTCTCAGCGCGAGGGCTTAAACGAATTGTAAATACTGTATTATATGTGTAAACATCTGTCTTAGTGAGTAGAACTGTGTAATTAAACGTTAGATTAGAAACAAACAAGAGTGTGATTATTGAATATACCCCTAGAACCGTACAGTAATCCCACATATATATGTTGTGTGGTTAAATAAAAAAAGTAAAAAAGAAATAAGCGTGGCTGGTCCGTCGATGAAACAAAAACAACAAACTAAAAATAAACATTCTGCTTCCGCTCGTGCCAGGAGCGATCAGTGGATTATGGATATGCAAAACAGATTAAAAAGTGCCTTGGAAGGTAAAATAAGCAGAATTGAAACGTTCATTGAAAGTGCCAACGAAGAAACCGATTCGGTTGAAATAAAAGTAAAGCTAAGAATTCTGATTCAACTGCAAAAAAATGTGGAGGAACTTCGCAACAACTATTACGCCGTTCCGAATGTGAAAGATGCAGAATTAACTGCCATCGACGAAGATCTCCATCTTCTTGAAGTCCGCCTTGAGTCATTGGAGGTAAGAATTGAAACTAGTCTTAATTCCTCTAAGAAATCAAGTTCTGGGGCAGTAATGAAAACAAATGATAATTTCGAAATAAAAACTAAAATACCTCCTTTAGTTTTACCCGAGTTCTCGGGAAAATACGAAGAATTTAGTTCATTTAAAATCCAATTTGACGATCTGATCACAAATAACATACTACTGAGTGAATCTCAGAAGCTCTACTACCTCAGATCTTGTTTAACTCATGAAGTTAATTATTTATGCAGTAATTTTGATAATTTTGATTCCTTATATGAATTGTTAGAAAATAGATACGAAAATAAACGATTAATAATCAATATTCATATTCAAAATATTTTGAAGCTTGAAAAAATACAAAATGAAAATTCCACAGAAATTAGAAATATGATTGATTGCATTCAAAAAAATTTACGAGCATTAAAAGTACTTAAACATGAGCAAAATAAAGTATCCGATGTTTTACTTATTAATATTCTAGTTGAAAAACTTGACAGAGAATCGAGAAGAAATTTTGAATTATCACATAAATCCAAAACCGTC
Organism: Trichonephila clavipes; assembly: GCA_019973935.1. Classification (NCBI taxonomy): domain Eukaryota; kingdom Metazoa; phylum Arthropoda; class Arachnida; order Araneae; family Nephilidae; genus Trichonephila; species Trichonephila clavipes. The sequence continues at coordinate 176,096 of BMAU01000330.1, read as the reverse complement.
CCTACATTTCAAGAATTTATTGAATTCTTAGAACAACGGGAATCCGTTTTATTGTCTGTGTCTGTTGATAGAAATGCTAAGGTGAACCCAAATAAAATGTATGCCAACAATTCTAAGCCAAAAGCTTTCATAGTAAACGAAAATAAAAACAAAAATTGTATAGCGTGTAAGTCACAACATCCAATATATAAATGTCCTACTTTTTTAAAATTCAGTATTGACGAAAGACTAAAATTCATTCGCAAACACAAACTTTGTAATTTGTGTTTAAAATCTAACCATATTCAAATTAATTGCCTTTCCAAATATCGATGCAAATGCGGTGATTCACACAGTTATTTGATTTGTAATTGAAATTCTAATAAATCGAAAATAAAAAAATCCGTTAGATAACGGAAATGGAAAAGAATATTGCTAAACAGTTAACAAGAATTCTAATCCGAATAATTCGGCATCAGTGTTGAGTAATAACACATGGCCCGATCAAATAAATAAAAAAAATGTTCTGTTTTCAACAGCAGAAATATATGTTTGCAGGGCAAATAATCAAAAAATAAAATTAAGAGCTATACTCGATTCCGCGAGCAATATTTGTGTACAGAAAGAATGAGTAATGGTTTAGGAATAAAAAAGGAAAAAATAAAGACACCAGTATTCGGTTTAAATGGATTATCACAGAACATAAAATGGAAATTAAAAACAATTATTTCAAACGAAGATAGCAGTTCTGCTGAACCAGTAGATTTCTTGATTGTAGACAAAATATATATATAACTCAATTTACACCCTCCTCAAGTTTAGATATTTCCAAGGTGGAAATTCAGTTTTTAACGTTAGCTGACAAATCGTTTTATGAAGCAAACGAAGTTCACGCTTTGATTAGCGCTGATATATTTTTTAAAGTTTTAAAACAGAATACGTATAAAGTAAATGAAGAGTTCTTTTTCAAAGAAAGCGAATTTGGATGGATTGCGTGTGGTAAACTTGAAGAAAGACAAATTAATAAAAAAGGACAGTGTTTTTTAGTAAACAATGACTCTATTCAAGATACATTAAAACTATTTTTTGATTTAGAGGGTTTGAGGATACGAGATGATGCAGTTCTTCATGAAAGGGATCAATCTATAGAAATTTTTAAAGAAACTGTTGAGTTCGAAAAAGGCCGTTATATCGTGCAACTTCCCTTTAGAAAATCCTATAATGAACTGTCCGATAATTATCCCCTAGCTAAACAACGTTTCCAAAATTTATGGAGAAGATTTGGTCATGATTCGGAATTATATCAGCAATACCGTGAAATCATTCGCGATTACACAGAACAGGGTAATATAGAAGAAGTTAAAACCGAAATTACAGATAACAAATTAAAAAGACCTGTGTGTATTATTTACCTCATCAGGCCATAAGAAAAGACGGTCGCTTAACATCAAAAACAAGAATTGTATTTGACGCTGGAAGTCATCAAAATAATGAACTCTCATTAAATGATTGTTTATGGCCAGGAATTAATTTAAATCCCAATCTCTTAGACATATTAATTAATTTTAGATTGAATGCAATAGCCTTTTGTTCTGATATTAAACAAGCCTTCTTACAAATTTGTTTTGCTGACGAACACAAAGATGCCGTTCGATTTCTCTGGAGTGAGGACGAACCGTGTGTTCATAAAAAGCCTAAACTACAGGTATACCGTTTTAATCGAGTAAATTTTGGTGTTAGTTCAAGTCCATTTCTTCTGGCAGCCACGATTAGGCATTATATTGAGAAATATAAACATGAATTCCCTCACACTGTAGAACTTTTAGAAAGAAATTTCTACGTTGACGATCTTATTTCTGGTGGTAACGAATTTGAAGAAGCTCTTCAAACTTCACGAAGTGCAAAAAATATTATGGAAGCTGCTGGAATGGATCTCAGAAAATGGATTACTAAGGATGCTGATTTAATGGAGCAACGGAAGAAAGAAAATTTTAATGTACATCCTGTACATGAAACTGTAAGTTTAGGAGCAAATGGCACAAAGGTCCTAGGACTATCATGGAACACTAATGAAGATTACTTGACTACAGATACTAAAAGTCTATTGGAATTTGTTTCCTTAGATATATAAAAATACGAAACGCTTCATACTGCAAGCAGTTGGAAAGATCTTTGACCCATTAGAGTTAATTTCTCCTTTCACCGTAAGAATGAAATGCCTCCTTCAAGATCTCTGGAAAGAAGAAATTCAATGGGATGACACTTTGCCAACACATATTGAAAAGGAGTGGAAAAAATGGTGTGAGGAGCTACCCCACTTATACAAAATCTAAAAATACCTCGACTAGTTCTAGATTCTACTTTGCTGGAAGATGATGTAGAGTTGCATAGCCTTTGCAACGCCAACAAAAAGGCATGCAGCCATATACAGAGTGTTTTTTTTCAGGTATAGAAGTTTAAGTTGGCATTACTTTCCAAGATGGCGACCGATTTAACAGCTGTCAAGTGATTTATTCTCAGTTTGGTTTGGCAATTCATCATGAATAGACTCACGCCTGAACAACGCTTTCAAATTGTGCAATTTTATTTCGAAAATAATGGTCGATTTTCATAAGTGAATTTTGTTTAGCGATGAAGCGCACTTCTGGTTGAATGGCTACGTCAACAAACAAAACTGCCACATTTGGAGTGAAGCTAATCCACAAGTGTATGTCGAAACACCGTTACATCCAGAAAAACTGACTGTTTAGTGCACTTTATGGGCTGGTGGAATCCTTCTTCAGAAACGATGAAGGCCACAACGTTACAGTCAATGGTGATAGGTATAGAGCCATGATTACTAATTTTTCATTCCTGAATTGAACAATAATGATGTCCAGGAGCTGTGGTTCCAACAAGACGGCGCAACATGTCACACAGCTCGTGCCACAATCGATTTATTGAAAGACACCTTTGATGACCGCCTAATTTCACGTTTGGGACCTGTGAATTGGCCTCCAAGATCTTGTGATTTAACACCGCTAGACTATTTTTTGTGGGGCTGTGTAAAGTCATTGGTCTATGCGGATAAGCCACAAACGCTTGACCATTTGGAAGACAACATTCGCCGTGTTATTGCCGATATACGGCCACAAATGTTGGAAAAAGTCATCGAAAATTGGACGTCCAGATTGGACTACATCCGAGCCAGCCGTGGCAGTCCTATGCCAGAAATCATATTTAAAATGTAATGCCACAAGATTATCTTTCGAATAAAAAAATTCTTTTCAATCGAATAATACATTGTTGTTTTATTGCAATTTAAAGTTCTTTACCTCTAAAAAAAACACTATCAAGGAATGGAATTTTTGTTAAACTTGTGACTTCAAAAAGCCGTGTAGCACCATTAAACTGTGTAACCTTGCGCAGACTAGAATTACTTGGAGCTCTAGTTGCTGCTCGTCTGGCATCTAAGGTGAAAAAGACCGTGAATCTTAAAAGATCCTGTTTACAATATCACTGGACTGATTCCAAAATAGTTCAGTTTTGGATAAAGGGTAACAAAACCCGATGGAAGCAATTTGTTGCTAACCGAGTCAACGAAATAACCAGCCTTACAGATCCCCACTCATGGTACCATTGTGCTGGTAACGAAAACCCAGCAGACTTCCTCTTTCGTGGACTGAGCGCTGACTGTCTGGTGTCAAATTCCAGGTGGTGGACAGGTGCAGAATTTTTGTCCGATTCTGAATTTCCTAAAAACTTTCAGCAAGTGGTTCCTGAGTTAGACTACCTCACCGAACATGAGAAAGAGACTGTAGTTGAAGAAAGGAAAAAATTGCCTGAAGCTGACAGAAAAGAAGAGACTGTCTTGCTGAATAGTGATTCCTCTAGCATCCTTGACGAACTTTTAGAACTTTCTAATAATTATTTCAAAGTTATTAATATTTTGTCTTATATTTTCAGATTCAACTACAACTGTAGGAATAAATCCAAAAAGGTTGGGCCTCTAACTGTAGCCGAATTCAAGGAGTCAGAAATTAAATTGATTAAGCATGCTCAAAGATCCTTGTTTGATAAAAAAGAAATTCCAAGTTGTATTTCTAATTTATTTCCATTTGTAGATGGGGAAGGAATAGTTCGCGTAGGTGGAAGATTAGAAAATGCTTCTGTGCCATATCTCCATAAGCATCCTGCGATTTTACCAAAAGGTTCAAAATTAAGTAAACTTTATTTCAACAGCTTGCATACAAGACTCTTTCACGTTGGCCCATAGGGATTGTTAAATGCTGTACGACAAAAATTTTGGCCTTTGAGCGGTCGTAGCATCGCTCGTAAAACCGTTCATCAATGTGTGACATACTTCAAAAGCAGACCCATTCTCTCTTCACAAATTATGGGTAATTTGCCCTGTGAAAGAGTAAACATATCGAGCCCATTTACTATTGCTGGACTTGATTTATGCGGTCCCTTTCTAGTAAAATATAAAAATCAGAGAAAGGGAACTCTAAATAAAGTGTACATTTGCGTCTGCATATGTTTTTCTACGAAGGCTATCCATCTCGAGTTATTATCGGATCTCACTCCGATGCTTTGATTGCAACGCTTAAACGTTTTACTAGTAGACGGGGTAAATGCTCCAAAATTTACACATATAACGCTACTAATTTCGTGGGAGCAAACTCCATATTAAAGAAATTTCATAAATTAATTAATTTTCCGGATGAAAATTTAGCTAAATATTTCGTGTCAGAAAATATTGATTGGAAATTTATACCTCCCAAGTCCCCTCACTTTGGAGGTCTTTGGGAGGCAGGTGTAAAATCTGTGAAGCACCATCTTAAAAGAGCGATAGGAAATCTTCACTTTACATTTGAAGAATTTGAAACTATTATGATTCAGGTAGAGGGAATATTAAATTCGCGTTCACTGACTCCCCTCAGTAGCGACGCAGATAACTTCGATGTTTTGACCCCTGGTCACTTTTTGATAGGGAGACCTATAACATCAATACTTGAGTCAAACTTAATAGATGTAAATGAAAATCGCCTCAGTCGACGGGAAAAGATTACCAAGGTTGTGCAACGCACATGAAAAAAAAATGGAAATCTGATCATTTGAATACACTGCAAGCTAGATCGAAATGGATAACTGAAAAAATGATCTAATGATTGGTCAAATGGTTTTAATCAAAGAGGATTTCTTACTTATAAATACTTGGCCTTTAGGTTGAATCTTAGAAGTGCACTGGTGTGCAAAAATTAAGGACGAAGTCAAAAAATTAGCATATCAGCTGAACGAAGAGGCAGAGCGGACAGAAAGACCAATCAGGAGATTGAGTAAGGTGATGTACGGTAGCACATGCGCAGATATGCAGGTAGACGTAATGGGGGCGTGTCTGAGTAGTATAAAGCATGTTGTCGGTGTACGATCAGTATTTCTGGCAAAGAGATTGCACGCCGTATAGAAGTTAAAATCACACCGACTTGCTGCCTCAGCGAGAAATGGCGAATAATCAATCTGTTAGACGACATCTGGATGCTTTTACCCGAGGTCGAATCATTGGGAAGTTGGAGGAAGGTCGCAGTGTGACAAGTGTGGCTGCAGAGTTCGGAATTGCTCACAGCATCGTTTCACGACTTTGGAGACAATTTCAAACTACAGGAACAGCTATCCGGGGGTTCAGTAGTGGTCCTCCACGAGGAACCACACCCGCAGATAATCGCTACATTGTCTTACAGGCCAGAAGAAACAGGCGGCAGACAGCGGGAAAAATCGCTAGACACACGACACAGGCGACTGGACGACCGATATCGCGTTTTACCGTGGCCAGAAGACTGCACGGTGGTGGTCTGTTTGCACGACGCCCTGTACGGTGTAAACCTTTAACGCCTGCCCATCGGAGAAGGCGTTCTCTATGGTGCCGGGAACACCGGAATTGGAGAGACAATGAATGGGGACGAGTACTTTTTACAGATGAGAGCAGATTCAGTTTGAGTAGCGATTCTCATCGCATACTCATCTGGAGAGAGCGGGGAAGCCGCAATCATCCCTCGAACATCATTGAAAGGGACAGGTATGAAGGTCGCGGTGTTCTCGTTTGGGGAGGCATCATGCTTGGTAGTCGTACAAACCTTCACATCTTCGATGCAGGTGCAGTCAACGGGACCCGTTATTGTAACGAGATTCTTCTTCCACATGTGCGTCTTTTTAGAGGCGCTATGGGTCTGCAGTTTCTTTTCATGGACGACAATGCACCATGTCATCGCACAGTAGCTGCCGAACAGCTCTTACAGAGTGAGGATATTGAACGTATGGATTGGCCGGCACGATCTCCGGATCTCAATCCCATCGAGCATGTATGGGATTTTCTAGGCAGACGCTTGGCAGCTCGTACCTTACCACCAGTAACGATTCGGGAGCTTCGATTGGCGCTGCAAGACGAATGGGCAGCAATGCCTCAACAACTCATTGACACCCTCATTCTCAGCATGGGCAGACGCTGTGAAACCTGCCTAGCAGTCAGGGGAGATCATATCCCCTACTAAAAACCGGATGTTTCTTGCTGGACACCCATCACAGGGATGTTTCGGCCTTCAGTCGCATTGCGCTCCATGCTACTTTTTCAATCAAGCTTCTTTTTATCCCTCTGATTTCTCTTTTACTAAGTGTTGCTTACATATTACACATGTCCTTACGTATTGGGGATCTTACGGTATTAAATGTGTTGATTTGGAAAGCTTTTGTACAAAGTTATATTGAAAAAACCGTCTCGTCCTTAATTTTTGCACACCAGTGTATATCATGGGTCAGATGGAAAAGTGGGAGTTGTCAAGGTTAAAACTCAATCAGGAGAATTTAAAAGAGCTATTAGTAAAATAGCTGTTCTCCCAATTAATACTCAAAGTAAATTGTGTGTATATGTATTGCTATATTATATTTCATTTGTGTAAACTTATTGATTTAACTTTATTATTACATTTAAATTGTTGTAATCACTGTATATTGTGCTAATTATGATATTTGTAAGTTCTTGGTTGAGAACATGGCAAGGCCGGGCGGGATGTTGGCGCATGCGCGGCAACGTCATGCGTACAAATGCAAATATTCTTCCTTGCCGCGCTGTGCCGGCAGTTGAGAATTTTCTGTGGAACGAGATAGACGAGAAAATTTCTCTTTAATACTCAGACGTGAGCATTAATATAGGACTCTAATACTCGAAGCTCACAATAAAAATTACCGTATTTTCCTGTATATAATCCGCGGATTATGTGTTAAAAAAGTTTCAAATTTCGTTGTGCGGATTATACGCTGCCGCGGATTATCTGAGAAAAAACATTCTCCATCAGAAAAGTTAACAAAGTTTTGAAAAAAATGCTGTTTATGTTTTATAAAATAAATAATAGATGGCGCTTTCACGACTCGGCTGACGTATTACGGCCATAATTATTGTTTGTCCAATTACTTTCAATAACGAATTAGGTTCCTCGGAAGGAAATAGTAGTTACAAGTCGCTGGCGTCATTTACAACTTTGTCTTGACTAGAGGTGTTGCATCCTTTGAAAGTTTTTTTTATCATGATGAAGCGTGTTAGCTATACTGCAGACTTCAAATTAAACGCTGTAGAGAAGTCGGAATCGAGAAGCTGCAAGATTTTTCAACGTTGACGAATCGAATATTCGTTTGTGGAGAAGGAACAAAACTTCGAAAATTGCGATAGACGTAAAAGGGCCGATCGTCGTGGAAAACCTCACTGGCCAGAATTAGAGGCAGAAATAATTAAATGGATTTTAAAAGAATATATATATATATATATAAATATGGACGAAGTTCCATTATCATTTGATATTCCACCAACCAGACCGTCGACGTTCAAGGAGCAAGATTATTCGCCGCCAAAACTGCCGCGGATTATACGATGTTTTTTTTTTACTCGAAAAAAAGGGCTCTGCGGATAATACGCCGCTGCGGATTATATACAGGAAAATACGGTACTTAAAATTTGCTGCGCTTGTAAATAGCATATATATGTTGTGTGGTTAAATAAAAAAAGTAAAAATGAAATAAGCGTGGCTGGTCCTTCGATGAAACAAAAACAACAAACTAAAAATAAACAACTAAGTTCTAATAACTCACTGCTATTTTCAGTATCTAATGTATGTTGACAGTTATTACAGCATAACTTTTTATGCGTTGCAAATATTTGAATTTTATTTTTTGTATCGAATTTAGTATTAAATTTCCTTTAAAATGATATAAAATACTTAGCATTTTGTGCAACGTAAAACTTTCTATAAGCATACAAACTTAAAAAAACCTAACAATTTTAAAAAGTTTCCCCAATTTTGGCCACCACTGTACACATTTAACCCAGCGCTTCTCAAACTTTCAGTACTGGCTCCCCCCTTTTCGATCATAATTTTTATTTCGCCCCCCTTATACATTAATAATGCACTAAATGCAATAATAATGCACTTAGACACGAAAGCTACAATACGAGATCTTAATTATAAACCATACAAATTATTAACATCAGTATTAAATTTTGAATGCTACTTTTATGCAAAAAAATAAATTAATTTAGTAATAGGATAATTGTTATGTTATTTTTCCTTTCTCTAAATTTTAAATTGAACATATTGCAAAATGCGGTGGCTCTGCTTAGAAGACAAAATATGGATATCTGCTAAATATAGAAAAAGAACTCAGAGGGTCAATTTCTAATCATAAGCATTCCTTATAAAAACTTTGCTTTGCAAGACAAGCCCGTGGAAGTTGTTAATACTTATTAAACTTGTTCTTAATTTGGTATTAATTAATTAGCTACAAAATACTCTGTGCAGCACTGATACATTAAAAGTATACCGGCCGAAGTACCCGCTCTTTGCAGGAGTTCATTTGTAAGAAAATAAAACATTATTGATATAATATCTGTATTGTAAGGAGAGTAAAGCCAAGTGCGCGACAATGTTTACAAAATTGTAAAATGTTTTTTTTAAATGATTGCTCAAATTATAATTAGTTTTAAGCGAATTTTAATTTTAAGCCTCACAGAATTAGCTTTTATAATTGATGTTAAATAATGAACAATAATATAAAATTCCGATGAAGAATTATTGTATTATTTTTAATATTTATAGCGAAAAGACTTCAACATGTTTTAACCCAGGAGCAGGCGTGCACTCGATACGGTCGAGCGGGGTTATTGAGTCACCCTAATCATTTTTTTTAATAATTATTTTATTTTACACGATACAAATCGTGATTCCAGAGAATAATTTAAATAAGAGAAAGTTTACTCACCTACTTTCAACCACTTTTTAATTTTTCTTTGGTAACTTATAAACAGTTTTGCCAGAATGAACAATTTCGTGATTTGTGTGTCCCGCGCGACCACTTCCGGGTAAAAAGTGTATTCATTATGATAATATGTATGTTACTGCTAAAAACAATTGTTATGCTTTATATGTTTGAAAATACTCATCTTGGTCTAAGTCTTGGCCAAGTAATCCATCAAAGTGTGTGTGCTCTCCGTGGTTTTCCAAATATCATAAAACGGTTTTGCATGGAGAAAAGCGCAACAGAGAAATACATTACTTACATCTTCCTTAAATGAGAAATAAACACACATAAGAGAGGGGTCATAACTATATATATATAACTGTACCAATAACTTAAAAGGTCAAACAAATTACAGCTATAATGTGCAGTATTTCAAAAATAATGACAATGATGAATTTTTTATATTCCTAAATTTTTTCGATTCTGGATCTGGGATCTGTTTTTTCCGTGAAAGAGTAGAATGTTAGTTTCAAAAAAGAAAACGTAATAAAAACTCTCTCATCATGGGATTACAGCAAATTAAATAAAATATTTTTTATTTGGTTATAGGATCAAAGATAGCTAATTAAGTATTCAAGAAGTTTTTTTTGATGACTTAGTATCGCCTATAACTTATATCAGAGTAAAATTGCATTTTTTATTATGTCTGAAAGTATTTTGTTTTAATTCATTCCAGTAAATTAATTATTTTTTAAATCTTTTATTTTCGATATGCTCGCGCCCCCCTCGTAAGGTTATCGCGCCCCCAGGGGGGCGCGCCCCACAGTTTGAGAAACACTGATGTAACCATTTTACTCCTTTCAATCACACTATATTTATCAAACCATTCAACTTGATATGTATGGCTTGTTTTTGATTTTTAACCACCGACATAGTACAGAGCTACAATTAAAAATAGTTGTAATTAGAATACAATAATTTTTGAGAAGACATGTTTTGTTAACATACCACTAATATACATACACATCAATACATATTACTTCTCAATGCGTTCGAAATGGATGCCACTAAGTTCGAACCTGGTACATGCGCGCCTTAAATTGGGAGCCAAAAATTGCTAGTATCGAGAACAACAGACCGGCGCACGGCGCCTCACAGGGTGAAACAGAGGGGAGACGATACAAATGATACCGAAGTCTCTTTCTATAGACATAACTGAACATAACCTGACAAAAGTCCATTTTGTCCGAAAAAAGTGCTTTAAATATGTTTATTTGTTCTGGTTTGTTGATTTTTTTTTATCAAACAAAATGTGAGTAAAATTATACATTTTATTTGATATTCTCTAAACACTTTTGCTTTACTTCAAATACTACGAAGGTGGGTCGGAAAATAAGTTCCCCCTGTCGACTGTGGTCAGAGTTGTGTATGAAAGTCCAAAAGAAAAAAAAATAGAATGAGACATTAAAGATAAGACATAACTTTATTTTTCAATGTAAGTACCAAGAACATTGAGACAATTTTCATACTGCTTGATAAGCTTCAAAGGTCCTTCCAGGATAAATTCAGGGCTTTGCATACGGAAGAAGCGATTAACGGCTTGTTTGACTTCAGCATGGCTTCGAAAGTGTCGTCAGGCGAGATTTTTCGTCAAAGCCGGAAACAGATGAAAGTCACTTGGTGCGAGATCCGAACTGTGATACAGGCGCTCCAAACCAACAGTTGCAATATGGTTTTGCGTTTCCGTCGACGAGTGTGGACTCGCATTATCATCCAACAACAAAACGCCAGATTTGAAATGCCTAGGTCACTTTTTCTAAATCGTCCCAATCCATTTCGACAGGGTGTCACAGTACCTACCGCGTAGCATTGATGGTTCCAACCTCCAAAAAGTCCACGCAAAAGTAAACGCTTCTTCCGTATTCAAAGCCCTGAATTGTTCTGGGAAGGCCTTTTGAAGCTTATCCAGCGGTATGACAAATGTCTCAATGTAATTCGTACTTACGTAGAAAAATAAAGTTATGTCTTATCTTTAAAATGTCTCATTTTATTTTTTGACTTTCATACACAACTGTGACCACAGTCGACAGGGGAAACTTATTTTCCGACTCACCCTCGTACATACTTTCACATACATTTGTTGTCATTTGCGTTACTTTGGAACTGTAATGATAAAACTGAAGGCTATAGACAGCATTTAAATTGCTTTTTGTGCCAATGCAGTGCTTGGAAAAATACAAATAGAATATCAAAAATCCACACAAATTAGAAAATCTAAATAAACCCGCGTAAGCAAACAAGAAATTGTCTAGCAATCAGGGGTTAGTTAAAAAGCTTGCGTGGGTCAGAGCCTGACCCACGGGTCATAGGTTCGCCATCTCTGTACTAGAACTACAGTAATGAAATTTGGTATGCATGTTTCTTTTGTTGAATTGAAATCCGCTAAGAACGGGTCTTACGGAAATTGAGTCTATGATGGTTACTGGGTTAATTGCTAGAAAAAAATTCTGTTTTTAAACTTCTTGATTTAGGCTTCAAATTTTGCTAGCTCGTTTATTTTTTTGAGTAGGGATCCAGTAGAAAAGGGTTTTGTGGAAATCTGCTTTAAGATTAAGCTATGAGAGCTTAAAAGATAATACTACTTCAGTTTTAGAAATTATTATTTAGGAGTTCTCTCATTTTTAAATCAAGAACCCAGAGTTATACGAATATTTTAAAATACAATTGAATTCTTAATGCTAGGACTTAGATATCAATAATCAGTGTTAAAGTATCATTATTAAGCCTACAAAAATAGATAGACAAATATTAATCAAGTTTTGTCACAACGTTATTGTTACAAAAAAATGACTTAAGTTGGCCTCTAAAACTGATTTTCAGCCAGACTGACCAAACCGGTCTGCATTTTTAGTAGACAAATTGTGCCTTTTATCGTTTTTTAAATATATTTTTAAATAATTGTAATATCGAAATTTAAATAGCCAAAAAATGGATTCCGCAGATCATTTATATTGATCTTTTGATACCTTCGGCGTGTTTTTTCATTCAGCGATTCGTGAGAAGATAGCCTCACATAAATAGATATGTTTGTTTATCTACGATTTTAAAAACGCGTATCCCAAAATAAGCATTCATTTCAATAGCTAACTGTAAGATTTTTTTGATTTATTATTTAACAAAAATGGATATAAAATAATATTTTTTTAAAAAAATTAAAGCCACATTGCTTTTTATTATTTATTACTAAATTAATTATTTAATACTAAACTTGTACATTCTTGTGAATAAAATTGGATTATTAAAGCTGTATTGTTTTTATTATTCATTACAAAATTAATTATTTAATAATAAATTCGAAAATTGTCTGGGTTTTTTTGTGAATAAAACTGGATTAGCTTTGAGAATTATTAATCGAAAGTAGAAATTTGAAAAAAAAAGATCTTATCCCGGTGAAAAAAGAGTGTTATACTTGAAGAAGCCCGGGCCATGCAGCTAGTTTAGACATTAAAATCATTTATATAGTGAATTATGCATTATTAAAAAAAATTTGAGCAAGCAATGCAAAAATAGACATTGAAACAAAAATATTTATTCTAAACTAATTCAGAAAAGAAATAGGCACTTAAGAGTACTTGGCACCTTTTATAAACAATTTTTTTAAAAAAATTATGCATTCAAAAGTTATGTTTTAGGATTTCATGTGATGTTTATATTAAAAAAATGATGCGAGATGAAATTTTTGCACATAGTGTTCACACAATTTTAAACTTTTTTAAATGATATATGGAAAATTCTAAAATAATACTCCTTTTGTGTATTCATTGGTTTTTAGACCTTAAATATTTTTATAATATTTCTAAAAATGTTTTAAACAACTTTAGGGATCGATTTCACAAAAGCTTAATTAGTTTTGGAGAATAAAATAAAATATTAATACATATGCTATAAAATTCAAGAAATAAGCCAAAATCTCCAACATTTTAGTACGAACATCGAGCATTTATACAAACGTAGGGGCACTATTTCTGCAACCATTTATTTTTGTGCAATGATAACTCTAAGTTACAATAATATACTGATTTGTTGCTGTGACCTGTGCATAATACCTGAAATTAAAAGGTGCCTGTTTATTCAAGTAAAAAGTAACTACCAATCAGTGGCGTAGCTAATCTTGTGCAAGCCTTGTATCAAAATTCTTTGGGAGGCCTTTTTTTTTGAAAACGACACCTCTGTTAACGGGACTATTGATAGCATTTTACTATTTTTTGCTTACACATGTTGGGGCTCCTGTAGCTCGGGGGTTGCTATTAATTCGGCGGTAGCAACGCCCCTGGTACCAATACACATTTCTAAATTATTTAAGCAAGAAGGTATTGAAGTTATGATTAAGTATTTTCAGTATTTTCAACTTTTCAAAGATTGAAACCATCAGGATTTCCCCGAAATATGTATTTTATCTTAAATTTTGGATCAGTAACTTAATTACTTCTATAGGATGGAAAAAATAAAAATCATTTTATGTGGATTATGGAGATTTCCCGGGAACATTATGGACAAAAGTAATATGGTCTTGATTTTCGTAATAAATAAGGGTTTTTAAGTATAGACAGCAGCAGTAAATAATGGATGACAACGGAAGAACAGTATTTATTTAAAGTGGAGTAAATAATTCTTCAGTTTATTTTTTATAAAAAAACCCCCTTTAAATAGATGGGGCAATAAATAATACTAATCAGCGTTTTAGGTTTTAGTGAGTATAGGCAAAGAGAGATTTTTTTTAATTTTTTAAAATAAAATAGGTACTTTTTTTTTAATTATCTCAGAAATATGCTATATTTTTTTGTAAATTTTTTTTAGGAAGATGGCATTTGAATTTACGACAACATTTAAACGCCCTTTAATCAAGGTATCAGATCATGGCAGACATGTCATGAGTTCGATCCCAGTACCATTAAAGATCCGCCGTGTAGGGAAGCGATGCGCGTTAAATCTGTAGAGAGCACAAACGTCCTCCCGTTGGTGTGGTAGTTAGGAGAGGGAGTGCCAGCTCAGGTGTCGTCCTCGTCACTTGAACATGGTTCAAACTTACGAGGTCCGTCGCCAAAAGCACCCGATTAACAGTGCGACGTTAATATTCACTCACTCACTTAAATGCTCTTTATTCAGATTCGAAACTAGATTTGAGAATGCTTTGACTGTGGTAATTAACACAGTAGGCAATAAACACAAATTGTCATATTGATAAAAAAAAATGTCATATTACTAGAGGAACTGATCGAAATATGGGCAGTAATTGTGATCTTAAAGTTTAAAAACGTATGTCAGCAATTTTGGCTTTAAAAAGACATGCCTGCTATTTATCCCGAATTATGGAGTATTTAATTGCTTTACAAAGTGAAAAGGAGTTTCAGTGCGTTTACTAAGCCCTAAAATAAAAGAAAGAAAAAGACTCTACACTATAAAAACCGAGGAGAGATTTCGGGTTATACCTGACGAGATTGATGCCAAATGTTGAAAATTAGTTATTGAAGCACCAAGGTTCATCCTTCACTTTAAAAATGTGCTCAATTTGTATCAATTAAATTTTAATTTCATTATCATGTGTTTCTTAAGTTTTAAACACTATACTTTCCTACAGTTAGACATTTATAAATATTTTAGAGTTAAGTATCTTAAAAAGTAAGTAGTTCTATAACAGCAGTCAAAAAGACATTTAAGTTGATAATTTATAAAAGTTCTACATTAGGTAAGCAGGGGTGACCCCCAAACCGAAAAACATGGCAAAGGGTCAATGAGATGAAAAGTTTGAAAACATCTGGTTTATTAAAAACAAATATATGTTTTATTTTCTGCTTCGACCTATTGGTGGGAACTTCTAAATCGTGAAATTAAACCGAAATTTACCATAAAAAAGTTTGTCAGACCAAATGGCCTTGTCTTTATGACGCTGTTGAAGCCTTAAAAGATAATTATGGTAATATGAATATTTTTAAGACATTTTTAGTGACAATGAAATGAGAAAATTGATTTAAGAAAAGAGGCAGTAAATTTATTTAATAAATTACCAAAACTTGAAACTGCCATTTTAATTATATTTTGGGAAGAAATTTTACAAAGATTTTTAATTCAGTTAACAAAAAATTACAGGCTCCTGGTTTGGACATCTGTGAAGGGTATAAGTTAGTTATATGTCATTTAAAACGTTTATAAGCAATGTAGGACATGAATCACTAAAGGAGTATCAAGATGCAGCCAAAAAATTAAGTCCTAATATAGAAACAGAACATAGCGATGTGAACAAGAGACGGGTTATTTCAAAATTTGCAGATAAATCCACAGAAAAAGCTGTGCATGTGATAGAAAAATTTAAAAGAGACACGCTTATTGTGTGTGTGTTGCATTAGGCAAGCTAATAATTGTTTTAAATAGAAGAATATAGTAAGAAATTAAAAATTTTGATGGATTTGCAAGATCAAAGTAAGAAGAACGTTGACCCGAAGATGCACGCGCTATTATTGTTTACTAATCAGATGATGCAGACCAACATTTAGTAAATGAAGGTGTTCAATTCAAAACTTATCTAAAGCAAACTGAGCTAGAGTCTTGTTCTTGTAGTGATAAGTTCAATGTAATTTTTGAAAAGAAACTTGTTGATATTTTTCCAAATTTGTATGCCATTTTTCTAACGCTCCCTATTACTAGTTGTGAAGTGGAGCGTGTGTTCTCTAAAATGTCCTACATAGAAAACAAATATAGAACAATGATAAATACTAGGCTTAATTATTTATTACTTCTTTGTTTATTAATACTGATCTTACCAAAGACTTGAAATGTGATAGGCAAATAAAAGAATTTGTAGCTCAATAGTGTAAAAATGTTTTTTGTAAGTTTTGTAATTGTTTATAATGTATTTAAATTGTTTGAAATAAAAAAATTCCTTAAATTTCGTATATTTTTTTAAATTTTTCCACTCAAAACTTTTTTGTAGAAAAATGGCAAAGACTTTAATTATTTAGGGAGACCCTCAGATATTGTTAGCCCAGGGTTTCCAAAAGTCATGGTCCGGCCCTGGCGTAGAGGTACTTAATAAATCAGAAAAGAAAGATAGATAACAATAATAATAATGCTTCCAACCTTCCTCTTGTAGTGTTTGAACGCTGTGTGCACGTGACGTCAGAAGCCCGGAACTCCCTGGCACTGCCGTGGAGACAAACCGAAAACAAACTTTTGCAAATGCTGACTCGTTCATTTCATTATTTCAATAAAACAGTTCGAGGATTTAATTAATTCACTTACTTTTACACCAGGGAAAAAACATCAAAGAGACGTTATTTTAACATCGTGCGTGAATTGGCCATGTCCTTTGGGGATTTGGCAAAAGCTCTAATTTCATCGTTTCCCTGCGACATAGAGACCAGCTATCCCGTACTAGAAAGGGAGTGAGACGCGTAGGTAACTCACATCACCTCGACTTTATAAATCATCGTGAGCTATGTGAAGAATAGTGTCACCATTGTGAGCTGTTGCGTAAGAACTGTACGAGGATTTCAAGAACTGAGAATTATATCGTTAAGAGCTACAAGACTTTGTGTAAACGTTTTTCATTATTTCTCAATGCGTTTGTGCAGTAGTGTGTAGTGTTGTAACAAATGTCCACCATTAAACGTTAGTTTTAGTAAAAACCAAGGCCATCATTAAAATACCCCTAGAACTGTGCCATAACCCTACATGTATAATATTCTTTTGAAGGTTAAATATAGTGTGTGTGTGTCTAGTTAATAAAAGCAAGAAACAAAAATAAACCTGACATAATGAAAAAGTCATACAAAAAATGCAATAGATCTAAATGAATTTCAGACAACTATCTTGATGGAATTTTGGAATATTTTAATACTCATTTACATTTTATGGATGCTTGTTGAGACGTCTTCTCTTTCTCATATCTTCTTTTCTCGTAATTAATGCTCCGCATTTACTGTCAAAATGAACATTGATGTCTCAAATTTGTGATATAAGAATAACTGAGTGATAACTACTTAAGTCGAGGTGAGTGAGTTAGTGAATATTTATGTCGCACTGTTCCGCTACACGAGGGCTTTTTGCGACGGACCTCATAATTTTGAACCATGGTCAAGTGACGTGGACGACACCTGAGCTGGCACCCCCTCTCCTAACTACCACACTACCCCAACGGGTGGACGTTTGAGCTCTCGACAGATTTAATGTGCATCGCTCCCCTAGACGGCGGGTCTTTAATGGTACTGGGCTCAAACTCGTGACATGCCAGCCACGATCCGATACCTTGACCCTAAGCTACTGCGGCCACACGTAATTCGAGGTATAATTTCATATAATTTACTTTTAGTTGGGGCTGGAGACGAAAGAAAGTAATAATTTTGAAATAAAATTATTTAACAAAATCTCAAATAACCCAAATACAAAGCCGCAAACCGAAGTTATTTTGATATAAGTTTCATAAAATCTAAGTGGTCTGCCGGCACAAAGATTCTTTTGTCTCAGGGCAAAATTTCCCCGTAGCATTCTGATACTTTTCAGTTCCCTGTTTTGTTGAAAAAATACACTTTCATTGAAGTCTATATTTTGTAAAAATTTTTAGGTCTTCTGTCAAATGACGCTGGAGTATACAATACACCCAAGCTCAATCTTTTCCTCGCGAAATTTTTGAAGGACATAATGGGAAAAGCAGCTAGTTTATCGTTATTTAATAAAATCCAATCTTTATAGTTCTGTACCAGGGAACATTGATTTCAAAAACTGCACGTTTGATGAGCTTCTCTCATTCAGCATGCGTACGGTCTGCATTGACTTCCGACAAACGACGATGAGCAAGGACCGACTTCCTGTTAAGGATCTAAAAACTTCGCAACGGTCACGTAGTTTCGTGTGGGGAAGTATCCAAGACAGGGCAATACTAACGCTTAAGTTCGAGGGCAAGTCAATCTTTGACCTTCCTTTGGTCAATTCTACTGAGAATGGCCGGCGTAGTTCTCACGCCAAAGTCCGTCGCACGAGAGGGTGACAAAGACCAATAGCCGAATGGTAATCCCGGCTACGTATGAACAGAAAAGATTCTGCATCGTACGTCTCTTTTTAAAGTGTGACATATTTTACCGTAAGAAAACACAAAAAGGAGAAACCCATGCACTCCAAGAGATTCTCCTGAATTAACTATCAGCCTGACTCTTAGACGCTTCCAGATTCGCTTGTGCTCTTTTACACTTACGATGACCTCTCAAGGCTTTGAGCATTACAAGCGTCTTACGCAGCCTTCATGTCAGTGATTTAACCTGTAACATCTTCCAACTGCCACGAAACACCGAAGGGTCGGAGAAAAAGTCTTTGTGAGTACTTATCGAAAGTGATGTTTAAATAGGGGAAAGGCGAGTGGCCAGAGGTATGTTATCCATGATAGAGCTCAGCGAACACTATTCAGCATTGTTCAACATGGCCAAAAGATTACTATAGCCGATATCACCAGGGGCTACAATTGTGGCGATCCAGATGATGCGTCTAAATACATCGTGCAATGTACAC
Source organism: Trichonephila clavipes (assembly GCA_019973935.1). Classification (NCBI taxonomy): domain Eukaryota; kingdom Metazoa; phylum Arthropoda; class Arachnida; order Araneae; family Nephilidae; genus Trichonephila; species Trichonephila clavipes. The sequence goes on along the minus strand of BMAU01000330.1, from coordinate 157,301 downwards.
TACAGAGTACGGACCTACACACACAGGCAATGCTCGAATCAAGTCTCGCACTGACGGCACGTCATATTCAACATTGCATGCTATACAACATGTAATGTTTACATTAAAGCATCGAAGAATGGATGGAAGTCACTTGATCCAAAAAATCATGTTTCCTGGTCAATCACATTGATGGGTGAATGCGAAAATGCTGATTTCTAAAGGAAACCCTTGCTCCTGCTGGAGTAATTCGCTGGATATAAAAGGGAAAAGGTAGTCAGTGGCGTAATGTACACCCGCGAAACCCCAGCATTGCAGGGGGTACCCAGGGTTCTAAGGGGCCCAAAGCCTGACTACCGTCATGTACCTACTCTTTGTAAAATCCAACATAGGGGCCCAAAACCTGACTTTGCAGGAGAGTCCAAATGTTCTCCGTTACGCCACTGAAGGTACTATCAAGTTTTGTGCGATATTTTCCTAGGCACAGGACCCATTACTACCATAGAACAACCACTGACGTCTGTGTTCTATATGTACAATATTACATATAAGGTGCACCTTTTCAAGACAGCAGTGTTTCCAGCAGGTGATGGCGTTTATTATGTTATAAGAACTGAATCGTCAAGGTGTGGTAGGTGGAACATTCTGATGAATTTCAAGTTATGTCTTTGCCTTCGAATTCCTCTAACAAGAATTTCATCGACCCATTTGTGGTTTTGCCTGCAAATCCAAATTCCTGTTGCTGCGCTACCACCTCGCAATGTGTGAGAATTGCAGAAACAATTGGCAAGTGTCTGGCGCCGGATACATCAAATTACTTGTCGAGTGAATTTCTTGGCCAATCTTAGAACGGAAAGTAGCCATAATGTTATGATTCGGAAGTGTGTGTGTATTTATAGATATATGTATGCACATTTCTTAGAGATATAACTATATCTATACACAAAGTATCAATAGTTTTAGTAACAATATTACATTCTTTTGATAAGAGAGATGTGTCATCACTCTCTAAATTACCATACCCTCTTACAATCATTGAACGCATTTCATCCTACCACGCAAACTGCAATTACATATTAAAAACTAATGACGCAGTGCCTGTGATTGCGTCATGCAATTATCAATGAGCATGTGAGTAATACAGAATTACATTTTAAAGTTCTTTTTATTTCCTTTATATACGCATGATACTTAAAAAAATAATGGTATTAAAAACTTTTGGACTCTAATTTATCGGTTACATCTAATGTGCTCTTAAAACTATAATAGAGAAAAATCGAAATTTATTAAGGCAGTTTTTGGTAAAAGAACAAGAGCTCTAACTAAACGCGAAGCACTTTTTCAGACAGAAAAATGACCCAATTTCCATGGAAATTTGCAATATTATAACTCCTACCTCTATTTTAACAATAGAGTGTTTTTAAAAATTCCGAAATATTCCGTGAATACTTTCTTTTTTGTTTTAATACGCGAAGGCAAACATTACGGTATAGGATAAAAAATGCGAAACACATTTTATACCAGAAAAAATGGGTCAACTCGGTTAAAAATGGGAAGTATGATAAAAAAAATGCTGCTCTCTAAAGGATAGTGTAGCCAGAATATCATATTAATTTTTCATTTCTTTTATATCTGAAAAAATGTTCCAAATTCGGATCCTATTCTTTGACACTAACCGAAAATAGCCTTATGTGCTTTCGAAGTAGTACAGCGTTTGTTTTGCGCTGATTAATTCGTATTTTCTATGTTTAGTTACCTTCAGGATCGAAATAAATATTTAATTTCTTTTAGTTAACGTCACATTCAAAGCTATGCAATCATTTTTAGTTACGCTTTTAAAGCAGGGGTAAACTTAACATCCATATTTGTCCACTGGAGGATTTTGAAGCTGTTTCACTTAAACGTATAATATTGCTAGCATATCACATGACCGAGTTCCAAATAAGAAGTTGCCCTCGTTACTTTGTTCAAAATATTGCGAGGTTAATTGTTAAAGGCCTTGGTGTTATAATGTTAATAAAAAATCAATTAATCTGCATGAGGTCGTTTCGAGAAACCGCAATTCGATTCATAAAGTTCGCAAGTGCTTCCATATATATGGGATGAAGCGTATATATATATATTTTCTTAAAGTGAAGTGCCTTTCAGGTGTCTGTTTGTTACTCGAATTTCGTTTGAAATAACTATGATATGATGGGGAAGAGGGGTGGGATCAATCAATGCAGTCTATTCGAAAATAGGATTAAGATTCGTTACTTCTGTATCTAATCCCATGATAAACTTGAAGTTTAATTTATTATTTAAACGCAGTTTTATTTTATTTCTGGTTGTCACTGCTAGATTACCTATATTTAAGAAATTATTACAAAATTTAAGAACCTCATTAAGCGTTAGATCACACATTCAAATTTTCGTCCACACTACTTCAACAATTTTAAAATCTCTTCGATATTGAAGAACCACTCACTTTTTGACGGGATTATTCTGCAGTCGAACGTAAGACTGATTTGAGCACCCTGGGCATCGAAACCTTTTTATAACTATTTGAAAGCGACTGCACTGCATTCTGCGTACTATACACTGACATACACACACACTGTTAGGGTTCATGTACGCCACTAGATGGCGCTATTTAAATTATAAGGTGTGTACTATTGTTTACGCGGGGGAAGTAAAAAAGAACGATTGGAAAGAGGCTGTGCGGGCCATTCGCACAATGTTAGCGATATTGTTTTATAAATATTGTTAAAATAAAACCATTTGAAAGACATCAACCTAAATAGTGGAGGCACCAGGACGAGATACAAAGAGATAAGTCATTTTGAATAATATTTTTGATATTTGAAACTGTTATTAGGACTTATAGTGCATAGAACTAATTTGAATGAAAGAACTGAATTATTTTTGATTTCATGATTTTACTGCATATTTTTTATTATTGATTTGGATATTTTGGTGAATAAATTTTTTATATGAGTCAAACAGAGAAAGAGCTCAAATGGCTAAAATTCGAGCAGCCAGAGGTCACGTAAAGGCATCTTTGACCAGGCTAGAAAATACTTTTGATGAGATCAATACTCGAAATGAAATTTCTATTCGGTTATCCAGATTGGATGACTTATTCAAAGAATTCGAACGATTAGATTCGAATTTGAGTTTAGAGGAATCTGAATTCCAAGAGTTCGAAGAGAGATACTTTTATTTGAATGCAAAATTTTTAATGATAAATTAGATGAATTAAATGTTCAGAATCAAGGTAGAACACAAAATTCAGTAGCGAGTTCAATTACTTCGAACTCAAATGTTGGTAATTTTCGGTTACCAAAATTGAGTGTACCACAGTTTAATGGTCATTTTAAGGACTGGATAAATTTTAAAGATTTATTTGTTTCTACTGTGCATTCACAAGTGTCAATATCGAACGTTGAGAAATTCCAGTATTTGAAAGGTCTACTTACTAATGAGCCAGCTTCGTTAATTAAGCATATGCCTATATCTAATGATTCGTATGAAGAAGCTTGACAAAAATTGTTAGATAGGTATGACAACAAAAAACAAATTGTTCAGTCATTAATTAAAACGTTTTTGGATCAAAAACCTATTTCCGAAGCTAATTGTTTTAATTTGCGTAAATTATTGGACACGAGTGATGAATGCCTAAGAGGGCTTATATATATATATATATAATGCTTTAGATGAGCAAGCTTCTAGTAAAAACTGCTGGTTAATTTATTTATTATTACAAAAAATTGATCCAGAAAGTAGGCGCTTATGGGCTATTAAATCATCTGAAGAAGAATTTCCAAACATGAAAGCTTTCCTTGATTTCCTAAACGTGAGGTGTTCTTCTTTAGAATTAATGTTAAATAATGAATTTGAATGTAAAATTCCGATGAGAAGTAACTATGCAAATTCTAATATAGAAAATGATAAGATCTTAAAATGTTTGAAATGTAAAGGAACACGCCCCTTATATATTTAAGTGTATTCAATTTAAGAGCATGGATGTTATTTGTAGAAAAAAATTTTGTAAAACGTTTTTCTCATTGTGCTTTTTATGTTTAAATAATCATAAATATATATCTTGCCCAAATAACCAGTTAAAATGTTCTCTATGCTCTTCTAAGTTCCACAATACTCTTTTACATGGGGGGAGGGGGTAACACTAACACTAACGGTTGGGTAACACTAAAGGAATAGCAATTTCTCGGTTGCTTGCAATGGAGAGAAGATTTCAAGTAGATAAGGACTTTAAAAGGCAGTATAAAAATTTTATGGTAGAATACGAATCATTGGGGCATACGATACCCGTGGAAAACAATGTGAAATCTATGGACTCAAAAATTTATTTTCTTCCTCATCATGCTGTTATGAAAGGTGACAGTGTTTCAACGAAATTGCGTGTTGTATTTGATGGCACTTGTAAACCTCTTCAAATGGAAAAATTCTCTTAATTCAATTTTGGGAATAGGTAAAATGTTACAGCCTGACCTCTTCACGATTTTAGTGAAATTTAGATTGAATGAAATTGCTTTTTCCGCTGACATCCAACAGATGTATAGGCAAATACTAATTGATCAAGAAGATCAAAATTTTCATCGCATTGTGTGGAGAGAATCAAAGGACTATCCCATACGGGAATATAAACTGTGTACGGTAACATACGGTACAGCATCAGCACCGTATTTAGCTACTCGCTGCTTGTTTCAAACGGGGTTAGATCTAGAAAGAGATGATCCTGCTGTTTCTTCCCTTATAAAGGAATCTTTCTACATCGATGGCTTAATGGCAGGAGCACCTTCAAGTGAGAAAACAATCTCCTTGATAAAAACACTTTCTAGCATACTAGAAGCAAGATGATTTCATTTAAGGAAGTGGCGGTCCAATTCATCAGAAGTACTTTCCCGTATTTCCTCAAACTGGGTAGGAGATAGTTCCAATTTGGAAATTCATCCTGATGAATGCTTCAAGGCCCTAGGACTTACCTGGTTCCAATTTGGAAATTCATCCTGATGAATGCTTCAAGGCCCTAGGACTTACCTGGAATTCTATGAAGGATATCTTCATTTTCAATTTAAAAGTAAATTTTCCGGACAATATCATTAAGCGTTCTTTCCTGTCACAATCGGCAAGATTGTTCGATCCTCTCGGTTTCCTGACTTCCTGTACCGTGTCTATTAAGATTTTTTATCAACAGTTATGGCTGTTGAAATTAGATTGGGACAGTCCTCTTCCAGAAGCGCTTGCAACGAAATGGAAAACATTCCAGAAGGAGTTTGAACAAGTTTGTTCAATCCACATTCCCAGGTGGATCCACACTGCTAGCCAACAAATAACTCTGCATGGTTTTTGTGATGTGTCTGAGTTGGCCTATGCATCGGTCATCTATGCTGTGCAGCCACAAGGTGATACCAAGGTGACTCTTTTGGTGGCTAAATCGAGGGTGGCACCTCTAAAGTCTGTATCAATTCCAAGATTGGAGCTCAACGGTGCACTGTTACTTGCACGCCTTTATGTAACCTGCAAGAACATCTTGAAGGAGTATGATGTTCACTTCTATCCATGGACTGATTCCCAAGTGGTTTTATCTTGGCTGTTTTCTCATCCAAGGAACTGGAAGCCTTACATTGCCAATAGAACATCCTAAATTTTGTACTTGGTTCCAGCAGATAGTTGACGTTACGTGCCCACCAAGATGAATCCAGCTGACATTGCATGCAAAGTTGTATCCCCTAAAGAACTTCCCACATGTGTTCTATGGTGGGAAGGCCCTCAATGGCTTTCCTGTGAGATGGACTTTTGGCCTAAGCAACCCAAGAGAAATGATCAGACTAGTTCAGTGTCAAAGGAAAGAAAACGAGCAGCTTTTAGCTTCCCTGTGGCTGTCAACTGTGACTTTATTGACTCTTTATTTTTAAAATTTTCATCATTTACTAAGATAATTGATATTTTTGCATTCTGTTTTAGATACATCACAAACTGTAAAGCTAGAGTTGGCAAGATGAAAAATTTAGATTCCAAGGGTAAATACCATGTCCCTCCTTTAACCACTTATGAAAGGAGGCAGGCAAGTAATAAAATTTTCTTGTATATTCAAAATTTATTCTTTAAAGAGGAAATCAGTTGTATTAAAGCTAATAAGCCTGTAGTAAAAAAAAATACTATCTGCTCTTTGTCCTTTCATTGACAAAGACGGTTTAATTCGAGTAGGAGGTTGACTTCGAAATTCGACACTCCAATATGGTGCTAAGCACCCAATCATCTTGCCAAATCAGCATGAAATTTGTAAATTAATTGTAAATATGTATCATATTTTATATTTGCATGCTGGATGTACTGAATTATTAGGTATTATTAAGCAAACTTATTGGATTATTGGTTTAAAAAATATTGTAAAAAATGTATTCATAAATGTATAGTATGTTGTAGGTATCGAGCAACTACATCCAAGCAATTGATGGGTGATCTACCAACTCATAGGGTTACTCCCAGTAGGCCATTTTCTGTTTGTGGCGTAGATTATGCTGGCCCCATCAATATTTTAAGATATAGAGGTAGAGGAGCAAAGACTACTAAGGGATATATAGATCTTTTTGTATGTTTTGTTACCAAAGCTCTACATTTAGAACTAGTGAGTGATCTCACTTCTGAGGCTTTTATTGCCTCCTTGAAACGCTTTTGTGCTAGAAGAGGAGCACATAAGCACATTTATTGTGATAATGGTACCACTTTTGTTGGTGCCAGAAGAAAATTGTAAGAAATATTTAAATTTGTATCAAAACTTAATGAAAATGAACACTTTTGCTATTTTCTATCTCAAGTGAATATAGAGTGGCATTTTAGCCCTACAGTGAGTCCTCATTTTGGAGGATTATGGGAAGCAGGAGTTAAGAGTATTAAGTACCATTTAAAAAGGGTCATTGGAAACACAAATTTAACTTTTGAGAAGTTCAGCACTTTGTTAACACAAGTAGAGGCAATTCTGAACTCAACTTTGGATTGTGACAATGATCCAGACAGTTTAAATATTTTAACTCCTTCTCATTTTCTCATAGGTGAGATTATTACCTCTTCCCCTGAGCATACCAATGATGATAAACTTTCTCTTCGCTCCCGTTGGGATATCGTCCAAAAAATGAAGTTAGGTTTTTGGAGAAAGTGGAAAATTGATTATCTGAGTAATTTGCAAAACAGAACTAAATGGAAATCTCCTAACAATAATATTAAGGTTGGAGAAATTGTAATTATTAAGGAGGATAACATTCCTCCAGCAACCTGGCCTTTAGGTAAAGTAATTGAAACACATCCAGGTAAGGATGGTGTGGTAAGAGTAGTAACTCTTAAAACTATTAAAGGTCGATTTAAAAGACCAATTCATAAGCTTTGAAAACTTCCTCTACATCAAGAATAACTTCTTGATGGGGGGTATGTTAGGGTTCATGTACGTCACTATATGGTGCTATTTAAATTATAAGGTGTGTACTATTGTTCACGCGGGGGAAGTAAAAAAGAACGATTGGAAGGAGGCTGCACGGGCTATTCGCTCTATGTTAGCGATAATTTTTTTATATATAGTGTTTTATGATAATGTAAAAACAAGAAATTGAAAGAGGCTGTGAGGGCCATTCGCTCAATGTTAGCAATATTATTTTATCAATATTGTTAAAATAAGACCATTTGAAAGACATCAACACACACAACCACAGACGCACAAAGACACGAACACGAACGCACACAAAGACACACATGCAGGGACATGTTAAGACTTATTGAGGCCCTGGACCCCTACTCAAAAGTAGACCCTAGGCTCCTACATAAATGTAGGCCACACCTATGAACTTAGACAATACGCAGCATACGTTGTGGAATACTCGTACAAACAATAACCCGAAACAAATAAATGTACATGACTTACAATTACACAAATCGGCTCAACCGAGTGCCGCCTTTTAACAGAATGAGTGATGGTGTTGTATGGTGGAAACCTAGACCTAGACTTAGACGAAAGTCATCACATGTAGACAGTGACCATAGAGTCCAAAATTCTAAGTTTTTCTTAGAATACAACCGGAAATAACATGTGATGGTTGAAATTTTTGAATTATGTTCTTATTAATGCTGAGTCGTGAACAAGACGAGGCTTCCATTACTGCATAGGCTCTGGTCTCGGGCCCAGCTGCCCATACCTTATAAGATGTTCCTACACATACACACACACAAAGACAAATACACTAGAATTATGAATAAAAATTAAGAATTTCACCATGAATTAAAATTTTTCTTTTGTAATACGTGGCATAATCGAGCAAGGAAAATTAATTACACTTTAGCAGCATAATAGATTTTTCAGTCTTTAATGCTGGTGTAGCTAGTCCTGAGTTTGCTCCGTATTTAAAACTCTTTGGGGGTCTTTCTTTGGGACCCATAACATTTTACGATTTTTTCTAACACATTTTTGGCCTCTGAAGCTTGGGGCACCATATCGCCGATACATTGGTAGCTACGCTCTTGGTTTTTAGACAAGTGACACCGTTGTGGTTATAGACACTAGCTAGAGTTCGCGATACTTAAGTGTAGCCACGTATTTGACACCTGATTATATTAAAATGTCCGTCATATAGTTGGCCTGATTCCCATTAAACCTGTTACGTTCAATGTCCTCACAGGAGCTTGCTCTGGGACTTAGGCGACTTTAGAATCAACTCAGACGTCTACCTCATCACTTGACTGTAGTTAGCAACAGTGTCGTAGCTAGGTATACAAAAACCCTGGTACAAAAAAGAAAAAACCGAGGACCTTATCTTGGTTGGGCTTTATCGAGTAAAAAAATAAAAATATATTAATATTTGAAATATACAACATCAGCCCTTTATCGTGCTCTGAAGAATATAGAAAAGCAAAGCCACATACTACTTATATGTATGTGTATGAGTTTTCTTGTGTGAACTCTCTTAAGTGATTACTCAAGTTCGATTTGACACATGATAGACAGGAGATGATACAGAAAATATTCATGAACGAGAAAATAATACAATATTATTACAACTATTTTTTTAAAAAAAACCCCCCTGCGAAAGAACAGAATTGAGGGGGTACAAAATTACATCAGTCTATTGCAGATACGAGTTAATTGCGAAATACTTAAACAGGTGTTGTTGTGGCTAATCCTCAGTCTGTCTGACAGAGTTAGACAAGACCCAAAAGACGATTGACCCTTAAGAAGTCCAATCCCAGGAGGAAAGAGGAAAAAAGGTCCTCCCTCGAAAGTCCCAAGTAGTCCAAGATGTGATCTGGAGAGGCTTGCTGAGTTTTGTACTTGGTGCAAAGAGCAAAAGTTTTTCTGCCTCCACTAAAGAAAAGGCTCTTTATGTGGCCACTTTTCAATCTAGAGATAGCAGTCTGGAAGTCTCGGCCACACTTAAGTAGGAATGAGGATCCTGGATGTTTGATTTCATACCAGTGATGGTTGGGTGGGGTCTTCCACTCCTTTAAAATTTCAGATTTAACCCTAGATTAATGTTCAGAGAGTAAGTGAGGGTTGAAGAGATAGGTGGAGAAGCATTACAACCCTCTTTATCCAGGAGATTCGCTTGTTCGTTTCCAAAGATGTTAACATGGGAGGGAATCCACTGGAAATGAACCTCATGGGACTCTGATATTTGTGTAAGTTTTTGAAGTATGGAGACACTGGCTTTGTCTCTTTGTTTTCCCCCTGCTTGTATCTCCACGTGTTCGAGGTGGGTAGGCGTGTGTGCTCTAGAAACCCAGAGAGCTATGTCGGTGGTAGCTTTGCTACTGGTAGGGTCTCCCAAGCCGAACAGGTCTTCGTTGGGTAGGAGCTAGGCTAAGAGAGATACCTAGGAGAAGGAAAACTCTGATTCCAAACCTGCGGCGCCCAGCGTCTGTTCTCCATGTCAGGAGAGGCTTGGGTGTCTGCGGAATCAAGACAGACTTCTACCTACAAGGAGCTTCAGATCAACAGAAGCTGCATATTACCTCTTCATGACCACTCTGACTTAAACAGTAAAATTGTTTGTGATGAATTACATTGTTATAAAATGACCAAGAAAGAACAAATTCATGTGAGGTTTTTTAAGATGTATGATAAGATTTTTCATAGAACTTGAAGTTATTTTCAGAACAGTTAAAAAAATTGAAAAATAATATAAACTTTTCAATAAGTACAGTTTCGCAAAACCATACAAAAATACTTTCAACTAAATTGCCATAATTACAGCTATGTTCCAATCTTTTATATTTATATCTTAAATTTGGGAGAACTATCGCAAGTTGGGTCAGGGTCCAAGTGACCCCCTGAGCTTGAGGGCCCCGGTGCAAGGCACTGCCTTCCCCATTGGATTTAGAAATGAAAAAAATATGTTTTTACTGTATTTGGGAAACAGTTTTCGCTCTTAAATAACCCTCATGTCCACTTTCAAAGTGAAATATTTATAAATAAATCAATAAATCCTCACATAAAAAAGTGGCAGTCTTACTTCAACCATCACTATCACTTAAGCCAGTTTGAAGTTCTACCGCTTTTTTTCAAATTGTTATGTCACGTTTCTAAGAATGTTAATTGAATTCCCGCTATTTAAATTCCTTATTTCTTCTAGATCAATAGTCTTCATACTTTTTCAACTCCCGGAGGGACCCCTAGAACTTGGAAGTGCTTTCGTGGAATCCCTAGAACTAGAAAATATTTCCGTGGAACTCCATTTTATACACATACTTCGAGATGAGTACATCTTAAAACAATATTAAAAGTAGATCAGCATGTTATAGGCACTTTATGTAAAGGCAATTTTAAAAAAAAGTATATTAGATTTATTATTAAAAATTTGTGACGAATCTGTACGGAACCTTTCCACTAATCTTCTTAAGTGTCTTTTTGGGGAATATAAATTCGCGTTTATTTCCAATCAACTCCGAAAAGATGAACGGGATATGCAAAATAGATAAGGTATTTAAGTCGAGCGTTGTGAGATAGCAATGTAGATGATGGAAGGCTATTGAGCCAGCAACTTTAACCGCAACATTAGAGGATTCCAAGATATTAGAAGAGTGTAGAAGAATTGCTGTGATTCTAAGGAAGTACCAGAAAGCTGATATAGCCAATAAATATAATTTACTTACGCTTAAAAGAAGCGTTAGTTTAGAATTAGTTAAAGTAAATGAGAGTGTTAAGATTTGGAGTACGTGTATTTCTCGGATCTCCTATTTCGGTAGATCTTACTTGATCTTGAGCTTAGTTAGTAATTAATTGCATTATTCGTAATTTAATTTAATATAAAGGTAAATCCCTTTAGTTGATGTAACATAAAAAGTATTATATGTTATTAGAGGTTTTTTTTTGAGAAATTGAAAATAATAAATATTATTATTCAAAATGGCTCTTAGTGGTTCTTTGCCTCAAATTAATCTTGGTGTCCAAGGTGAGACCCGGGGGGGGTCTCCACAAATTATTATCTAATTTTTTAAAATAATTTACTCATTAATAATATTGATTTGTGATTCAAGTGTCACCTGTCAACGCATTATATTTTGTTACTTGGATATGTGCTGGCTTTTTTTTTCATACAAACTGTCGAAGTCTAGGTCTATAGAAATTAAATGCATTCGCATTAAATTTTCTGAGTTTAATTTGTTTTTATACCGTGTTTTTGTCGCCACTTACGTTGAGAAATATACTTCCTTTAAAAACAATACTCTGAATAGCATTAAAATGTTTATTGCTGTGTGAGAAATCCCATGTATTTAGCATGAGAGGCAGTATTTGTAACCTAAAATTTAGAAGCTGTTCTTGCTTAAATTTAGATTTTAATATCTACTTTGTTGATATGTTGTTCCCTTTCCTTCATTATATGTGTTGTTTTTCACAAATGTAAAAAGGTGCTTTTTCCACTAGAAAACTATTTAGTTTTGTAAGACATTATACTAACTAACGAGTATAAAATTATCTAGCGGAACCTAATATAGTAAACAATAGAATATTCACAACTTGATAGGAAGTATACATCAAGATAAAACACGCGCTTTCTAATATTCTTTTATTATATTGTAATAAAAGTTTAAAAAGTGGTGCAAAATAAAGTTTTTATATGTAAATAAAATTTTCAGCTTTAATGAATAGGATAGATGAGCTTTAGATACTTGTAACTTACTAACTTCACAGAAAAAGTGAAATCATTTGCATGCAGTGGGTAAAAAAAGTATTTGCACACCTACATTTTTGCTTGCAACTCATAAAAAGAAGTATTAAGAAATAAAAAAAAATGGCATTTTAAAAATAGAATAAGCTTATTCATTTAAATTAATTACAAAAAATACAATAATAAACATTTTTTGCAACAATATTGAAATATCTTATGTCAAAAAAGTATTTGCACACTCAACTCAACTTTAGCAAATTTGCATTTTTATGCAAATTATTTGACAGTCATCTCGCAGTAAAGAGCATACGTAAGACGACTATAAAAGGAGGTGTTGTCGAAACGTTATCAGTTGATTGTCAATTTCAAATTGTAATGGCACCTATGAAATCTGAATTGCCGATTTCGTTGCGAGAAAGAATTGATTCTCTACGGGAAAATGGCCTAAATTGCTTTTCTACTTTTCAGTATGTTATAAAACGTCATAAAGAAAGATGATCTACATCAAACAACTTGCGCTCTGGACGCCCAAAGAAACTTTCACTGCGAATGAAGCGACAAATCATAAGAGAAGCATGGAAAAATCCATTTGTAAGTGCAATTACATTAGCCAATGATGTCGCTTCAACATTTGGAGTTCAACGTTTGGAGTATGTGCCCAAAGTGTTCTAAATGTCCTGCACGATGCACACATTTATGGGAGATCTCCAAGGAAAAAATCTCTCATAACTGAACGAAATAGACTGAAAAGACTTGAATTCGCTAAGGAATATATCAATAAGCCAATTGATTTCTGGAAAAATGTCATATTCTCCGACAAGAATAAGTTCAATATCTTTAAATAAGATGGCAGGAAATTAGTTTGGAGAAAACCTTGTACTGCTTTTCATACCAGAAATGTGTTACCTACAGTTAAACATGGAGGAGGTTCTGTTATGATTTGGGGGTGCATGGCTAGCAAAGGAGTTGGTAATTTGTGTTTCATTGATGGGATAATGACAGCTCGAACCTATGCTGATGTATTGCGAGATAACTAGCTATAAAGTGCAATAAAATTGGGTATCAGTAATTCGTACTATTTTCAGCAAGACAATGATCCCAAGCATACTGCCGGTGTAACTGTAATGTGGTTACTTTATCATGTACCCAGAAAACTTGCCACTCCACCACAATCACCAGACTTAAATCCTTTGGAAAATTTGTGGAATTCTTTGGATTTAAAAATAAGAAAACGGAAGATTTCAAGCAAATCTGCCCTTAAACAAGCCCTTATTGAAGAGTGGTCGAATACTGACCCTACTGTTACAGAAAATTTAATTAAATCAATGCCAGCAAGATTACAAGCAGTAATAGACGCTAAAGGAATGCACACTAAATATTAGTTATTTAAAATTTGCTTATATATTTTATTTCTTTTGTATTCACACATACAGGTGTGCAAATACTTTTTTGATACGAGATATTTTAATTTTGTTACAAAAAAGCATTCATATTTATATTATTGTAATTTTTCTGTTTTTTTGGATGATTAAACTTATTCTGATTTGGCAATACTAATTTTTTTATTTCTTAATGCTTCTTTTTATGAGTTGCAAACAAAATTGTAGGTGTGCAAATACTTTTTTTATACCCACTGTACATATTTATTTCTTCGCCAATTTTTTATTGTGAATATGGAACCCCTGGGTATGTCTTGTGGAACCCCCGGGTTCCATGGAACACAGTCTGAAGACCACTGTTCTAGTTCTCATTATGATTAAAATTTTATCAGAGGGAAAGTGTATTTCAGTATACGCAAAAAACTAACGTTCAAAGCACACGCTATTGATATTCTATGAAGATTTAATGAATGAAAATCTTAAATTTTACCGAGTTGGGCGTATACTTTTATGTCTGATTACAAATAAAAATATGAATAAATAACTATATCTTTTCAATGTACATTGAAATGGATTATTTATTTTTTGTTGTTATTAGAAGCAATACGTGGGCCATTGGGGACAGATCTCATCATTCTGAATAATGATCAAGTGACGACGACGACACCTGAGCTAGCACCCCAAACCACCATGGGGATACTTGAGCCTTGATAGATTTAACGCGTTCATGCTTAAACTACTTGTGTAAGCTCCCAAGTACAAAGCAGACGAGAGCAGGGCCGGCTCTAGCAGTTTTGCTGCCCAAGACAAAAATGGAAAATGCCATCCCTCTTCCCAAAGAAAAAATTATTAATATATATATATATATATATATATATATATATATATATAATCTAATGTACTAAAAAGAAGTACAAAATAATTCGAAATTAAGCACATAATTACTTGTTATGAATCACTGGCTTAGCTAGTACTGAGTGGGTCCTGTATCAAATTCATTGGGAAGTTTTTTTCTTGGGGGGTCTCTACATATTGCGATGTTTTGCTTACACATTTTGGGACTCCGTATTACTCATACGGTGATAGCTACGCCTCTGTTATGATTTCAAACGAGTAAAATGTAAGAAAAAAATAGCTAGTTTCTGCAGGCCAATTTCTTCGAAAAAGTGTCTACTGATGGTGGGGATCACAAGCGTTTGTTTTAATTTATAATAACTACATTCAATACTGAAATAAAGCATCTCTTGTGGCTCTCTACCTACTAAAAACTCTTATTACCCTTGTCCCCTTTACAAAATCTGGCACAGGAAATTGTATGGGTGAAAGGAATGTCTGTTGTGACCCCACTCTTGGATGGGGAGAAAGTTGTGTAATCACATCAACTTTCATAATTTAATGTTTACTCCCACCTCGAGCCCTTCAAGTTTCAATGTAAAATAAGACTGACATTAAGCATACAGAGTACAAAATAAGGAAATAATATACGTTAAATGTAATACCAAATTCACACCCAATAATATTTCAGAAAGTATATCAAATTTCTTTGTAACAAAAGAAAATATTTTCTAAATTTGATCCAAATGCCGCCCTTAAAATTTGCCCCCCTGGCAGGGGTCTGGTTTGTCCGGTCTTAGATCCACCCCTGACGAGAGTGATACAGAAGTGGCCTTTTCACCCTATAAAATATATAAATTAGTCCCCCCTTTTTTTTTCGTAAATTTTTAAACTTTCTCCCTCTTATTTCCAATAGTTAATTTTTGCTTTGAGAAGCCAGATTAAACCAGATCACATTTACCAATCAGGGTACATTTTGCTTTCGATTTACTTCGTAAGATCTCTCAATGGTTATTGCCACCTACAAAGTTAACGCCCACGCAGATCAAGCATGAAATAAACTAATATCTCTAATCTTCGCAGCATCGAGGTGGCCGAAGTAGCCTATTGATTAAGCGTATTATTATTGGTATAGCCTATTGATTAAGTGTATTATTATTGGTATAGCCTAGTGTTTCTCAAAATGTGGGGCACGCCCCCCTGGGGGGCGATAAACCTACAAGGGGACGCGAGCATATCAAAAATAAAAGATTTAAAAAAAATTATTTACTAGAATGAAGTAAAACAAAATACTTTCTGACATAATAAAAATATACACATTTACACGGAAATAATATATATGTATTATCTGCGATTTCATATCATCAAAAATAAAAGCTTCTACTTCAAAATCTCATTTTTTAGCCATCTTTGATACTATAACCAAATAAAAAACGTTTTATTCGATTTGTTGTAATCCCATGATGAGATTTTTTTATCGCGTTTTCTTTTCAAAGCGAAAATGTTACTCTTTCAGAGGAAAGACAAAACCCAGACCCATAATCGAAAAAAAATTTAGGAAGATAAAAAGTTCATCACTATTATATATTATTGTCATCAGCTATAGGCAGCAGAATGTATTTGCTGTGGTTTGACCTTCGAGCTTACTTGTACGGTTAGTTACGTCCCTGCACTTATGTATTTGTTTTTTCATTTAGAGAAGTTTGAAAGATTACTATGCCAAGCATAATGAAAAACGTTTTGCATCATTTTTTTAGAACATCCATATTGTAATAAATACACTTTAAATCCGGGAGCGTTCACGCCGAGCACAGAGTGCACGAAATCGGTAATTCTTTCAAAACTGTTTAATTGTTACCAATGGCTCTGACACTATCCTCCTGTTTGACAGTCTTACCGTGAACTAAAATATATTTGTCACATATCTCGTTCTTTTTTTGGGAGTGACAAACGGTTTTTTTTTTTTTTTTTTTTACAATCTTAAGGTAATTGCTTTGAATGAGTTCCCGGTGTGATAACTTTTTTTTCCGAAATATTTTCTGTGTCCTTGAAAGTAGGTGAGTATATTTTCTCTTTACTAAATTGTTCACTGGAATTTTATGATTTTTATTGTGTACTATAAAAATAATTATAAAAAAAGATTGGGGTGACTCATTAACCCCGCTCGACCATTAGTATCGAGTGCGTGCCTGCTCCAGGGTTAAAACACGTTGAAGTCTTTTCGCTTTAAATATTAAAAATAATACAATTATTCTTCATCAGAATTTTTTTTATTGTTCATTATGCAACATCAATTCGAAATGCTGATTCTTTGAGGCTTAAAATTACAGTTCGCTTAAAACTAATTATAATTTAAGTAATCATTTAAATAAAATCATTTTACATTTTTGTAAATATTGTCGCACACTTGGCTTTACTCTCCTTACAATTAAGCGATTATATCAATAATGTTTTATTTTCTAATAAATGAACTTGTGCAAAGAGCGGGTACTTCAGCCGGTATACTTTTAGTGTATCAGTGCTGCACAGAGTATTTTATAACTAATTAATTAATACTAAATTAAGAACGTTTAATAAGAATGAGCGACTTCCGCGGGCTTGTCTTACAGAGCAAAGTTTTTCAAAGGAATGCTTATGATTAGAAATTGACCCTCTGAGTTCTTTTAATACATTTAGCTGATATCTATATTTTGTCTTCTAAGCAACCACTGCATTTTGCAATATGTTCCAATGTAAAAATTAGAGAAAGGAAAAATAACATAATAATTATCCTATTACTTAATTTTTTTTTTTGCTTAAAAGTAACATATACAAAATTTAATACTCATGTCATGAATTTGTACGGTTTGTAATAAAGATTGTTGCTTTAGCGTCAAAGTGCATTATTATTGCATTCAGTACATTATTAATGTATAAGGGGGGCGCGATAAAAATTGTGATTGAAAAGGGGGGCGCCAGTATTGAAAGTTTGAGAAGCACTGGTATAGCCTATTGATTAAGCGTATTATTATTGGAATAGCCTATTGATTAAGCGTATTATTATTGGAATAGCCTTTTGTTTCTCAAACTGTGGGGAGCGCACCCTAGGGGCCGTGATAACCCGACAAAGGGGGTGCGAGCATATCGAAATTCAAAGATAAAACGTTATTTTAAAATATTATTAATTTACCGAAAGGAAGCAAAATGATACACATTCTGAAATATAATAAAAAATAAAATACGCATTTACACTAACATAATATATTATTAAATGTATCAGTACTGAACACTCTCTATTTGATAATTTATTTAACAATACCAAATTAAGAACGTTTAACAATTACCAGTAACCCACACATTTACTTTTTATATCTAAAATTATATAAAATTTTTATACTTAATAATTTGTACGTTTGTAATTAAATTCATATTGCATATTTACGTCAAAGTACATTATTATTGAATTCAGTACATTGTCATTGTTTGGATGAGAGAGGGGACGAGAAGAAAACTATGACTGAAAATTGGGCCTCAAGTATAGAAAGTTTGAGAAGCACTGGGTTAAGGTAAAGGGCTTATGACCGGTGGGTCATGAATTCGAGCCTAGCACCGCTAAAGTCCCGCCGTGTTGGGGGCGATGCACGTTAAATCTGTCGAAGCTCAAACGTCCTCCCGTTTGTGTGGGTGAAAGTTAGGTGTGCAGGTGCTAGCTCAGGTGTCATCCTCGGCACATGGCCATGGTTCAAAATTTCGATATCCATCGCCAATACCCCTCATGCCACTTAAAAGAGTGCGACATAACTTTCACTCTATGAATACTATGAATACTTTCTACTATGAATACTTTCACTCTATGAATACTTTCACTCTATGACTTCTTTCAGAATATCTGCACTTATCTTAATCTTATATCTGCACTTAGTTTGGTTTTGATGATAGCTTGTAATCGTACATGTTAGGGGTTCTTATATTTAATATAGATCTTATTAACGAGCGCAATTTTCGGCATAGACAGGTCTAGAAATTTTAGCATTTTCTGTTTCCCCTCTTAATAAGCGTTTATTCAAAACAACCACAGTAACGTGACCTTCAGTCTATCAATGATTGATTAATTGAATATTAACGTCACACTGTTCAGATACACGAGGGCTTTTGGCGACGGACCATGTAATTTTGAACCATGGTCAAGTGACGTGGGCGACACCTGAGCTGGCACCCCCTCTCCTAACTACCACACCAACGGGAGGACGTTTCAGCTCTCGACAGATTTAACGTGCATCGCGCCCCTACACGGCGGGTCTTTAGTGGTACTGGACTCGAACTCGTGACAAGGCAAGCCACGATCCGATACCTATACCATTCGGCTACCGCGGCCACTTTCAGTCTTTCAAAGTGGCTGCGGTAGCTTAACGGCTATCATTACAAACTCTTGGCCGGGATTTTCGAGTCCTGATGCCGCTGGGAAGCCACATGTAAATGATCTGAGGCACGTTAAAGTCCTCACTATCAGGACCGTTTTTAACCTTCCCGGCGCCTTAGGCACTTGAAATTGTTACGCCCGCCCCCACAATTTTCAGAGCAACCCCCTTACCTTCTCAGTTTTGGTTTGAAAAGGATTTTTCATTAACTCTTACTCTTTTTCCTTTTCCCACCACCTTCTGTCCCTCTTGTCCTAGACAGGCAACCATAAGAAAGGATAGTGGCATGGTTTGTCCACTCTTGGTCGTTTCTTACCTTACGACACCACCCTCCCTTTTGTAAATTAGTACAGTAAATTTGAAATCGTTTGTAATTACAGTATAGAGCAGTGTTTCTCAAAGTAAGCGCCCCCTGGGGGCGAGCGAGCGTATCGAAAATTTAAAGATTTTTTTAAAAAAAAAAAATAACCGGAAAGAGAAGTAAAACAAAATGCTTTCTTCCATAATAAAAAAAATACACACACAACACTGACATAATTTATGTCGATTATCTGGCTTTTTTCCGTCATCAAATAGCTATCTTTGATCCCAAAACCAAATTAAAGAAAAAAAACATTTTGTTTTATTTGCTGTATTTTCTCAATGAGAGATTTTTTATTACGTTTTAACATAAAATATTACTCGTTAAAAGAAAAACGAAACCCAGACCCTGAGAAAAATTCTAAGAAGATAAACAATTCACCACTGTAATTATTATTGAAATACTGTACATTAGTTCTGGAAAAAAAAAGGAAGTCATGATTCACACTTTTCAGCCAGGCTGCATAGTACGTTTGCTAATCATTTGATTGACCTTCAATCTTATGGTATGGTTATTATCAATATTAGTTCCCTCCCCCATCTTTAATGCGTTTGCATTTCGCTTAGGGAAATTGTAAATAATTGAGTTTTGCGATATTTGGAAAATAATTGATTGGTTTAACATTTCTGTAGGATAATTGAAAAGTGTCTGATTTGCGTCCTTTATTATGGTCTTGTACTTTTGAATCATTTTAGTTCAGTTTTATTGATTTTTTCAAATCATCAAAGAATTGAATAGTCCTTGAAAGAAGGTAAGTATACTTTCTATAAATTAAAATATTCACTCGAATTCCGATTTGTATCGTGTACAGTAAAAATAATTCTAAACAAATGATTGGGGTGACTGAGTCTCTCCGGACTACCATTAATGTTAGTATCGAGTACGCGCCTGCTCCCGGGTTAAAAGATTTTGAAGTCTTCTCGCTTTAAATGTTAAAAAGTAACACAATTATTCTTCATCGGAATTTTATATTCTTTTTCATAATTTAACATTAATTCTAAATGCTAATTGTGTGAGGTTTAAAATTACAGTTCTTTTAAACAGTTATTTACAATTATAGCATTTATCTAAAAAAAAATCATTTTACATTTTTGTATACAATGTCGTGCACACAGTTTTACTCTCCTTACAGTTCAGCTATTATATCAAGAATAATGTTTTATTTTTTAAAAATGAACTCAAAAGTGAAGAGTCGGTGTTTCAGCCAGTATACGTTTGATGTATCAGTACTGAAGAAGGTATTTTATAAATAATTTCTTATTACTGAATTTGGCCGCGGTAGACGAGTGGTATAGGTATCGGATCGTGGCTTGCCTTGTCACGAGTTCGAGCCAAGTACCACTAAAGACCCGCCGTGTAGGGCAGCGATGCACGTTAAATCTGTTGAGAGTTGAAACGTTTTCCCGTTGGTGTCGTAGTTAGGAGAGAGGGGTGCCAGCTCAGGTGTCATCCACGTCACTTGACCATGGTTCAAAATTACGTGTTCCGTCGACAAAAGCCCTCGTGCAGCTGAACAGTGCGACGTTAATATTCAATCAATCAATCTTATTACTAAATTAAGAACAAGTTTAATAATTATTAGCTACTTCCATGGGCTTGTCTTACAGAGCAAAGTTTTTGAAAGGAGTTTTAAGATAAGAAATTGACCCTCTGAGTTCATTTTCTATATTTAGCTGATATCTATATTTTGTCTTCTAAGCAACCACCGCATTTTGTAATACGTTCCAATTTAAAAATCAGAGAAAGGAAAAATAACTTAGTAATTATCCTATTACTTAACTTTTTTTTTGCTTAAAAGTAACATACAAAATTTAATACTTATGTCATGAATTTGTACGGTTTATAATAAATATTGTTGCTTTATCGTAAAAGTGCATTATTATTGCATTCAGTAAATTATTATGTATAAGGGGGGGCGCGATAAAAATTGTGATTGAAAAGGGGGGCGCCAGTATTGAAAGTTTGAGAAGCACTGGTATAGAGTATACATTATTGTATAAACTGTTTTCAACTTGTTAATTATCCTCTTTTCATCGCTTATCGCCTTACTATATTTTTCTTTTAGACATCTTTACTATTTGTTAAGTCACTGTCAGTGTATTTGTACAACAAAGGTTTTCTTCGAGCTTTGATCTATGCAAAATCACTAATATCAACGTTGTAATCAATTTCCATGGTGATATCATTTTGAGAGCATAGTAATATCAAACAGTTAAGCCTTTCATTTTCCATAGTGGATTTCATTTCTTTTTTTAAGTGAAACATCTTTGCGCTCGAGAGTGAATGATAAATTTGCCCAGTTTTGCGTTAGGGTGAGAAAGCGAACGGAAGTAGTCTCCCCCCATTCCCCGAATCGTCACTATGGTGACAGGATAGCGCACGAGAGGAAAAGGAGGAACGAGGACACCATGCGACTTGCGTCATATCCGTAAAAAAGTTGGATGATTGCCCACCTCTCCGATTGCTCAACTTGTCCACCTTCCGATTGGGGGTCCTTTTCCCCCAGACCTAGGAACATCTATCAACGGTTGTATGAGCTCCAGTGTGTGCATTACGGTGAAGACAAAATAGCTCTTTCAGACAAAGCGTGCCTTTTTGAAATGTTTCCGTAGATTGTTGGCTACATGGTGATGTGTTCGCCGGCTAATTTTTTTTTTTAAATTTTCATTTGCGTTGAACTAATATTAATTCTAGTCAGAATGCCTAAATTAAAGACACAAAGAGGAAAAGAGTTTTGTGAAAGAAAAAAATAGAAAAACTAGCAGCAAGTCCAGTCGAAAAAGTGACACCCTCCCCGAAAATAGTGCAAATTCATCAAGTGCTGCTGCCGAATCTCCATCAGAGTACACGAGAGAATATCGAGCACGGAAAAAACACTGCAAAATACTCTCTTAATGCTCAGTTTAAGGGATGGGAATGCTATTGATTATCTAATAACAGCACAGAGATTAATACGGACTTTGTGAACCACCCTGTGCAATTAACTTGTCTAGTGTGTGTTGGAACAGATGCATGTTAATCAATAATAAATTACAACGTTACGTTACATAGACTATGATTCCCATAAAAGTGCTCACAAAGTTTTCAAAAGTGATTCGTTGATAATCCTTTCGGTCGCGGACGCTCAATTTATGATAGATTATATTTTAGAGATGATTTAAGAACGCCTGTTGCTGAGCACAAAAATATTTTCCGGGAATTAATTTAGAAGACATTAAAAAATGCTACAATTGCCGACAAAGTTTAAGTAGGATAAGTATACCAAATTTATCAAAATATAACGGTTTTGTATACCCAAAAATTCCAGCACATCTTCCTACTTTGGATTTTGTATTAGAAAGACTCATTTCGCCAAGAATACCTTTCATGCAAATTATGCGATTAAGACATGTACACGGTCAAATTGGAATAATAGGACAAATATATAATCAATGTTCCAACGTCGCCAAAGAAGTTTCACTTCTATCATGTGGCGTTCCACGCACCATTTTTTTACTCTCTCAAGAGCAGAAATGCTTCTATTATGACTCGCTAGGTATTGTACGTTCGCTGTAATTTTAATTTTTTCTCGTTTTTTACCCTCCAATTTTTTGCGCACAAGGCACGTGCTTAGAGTGCAAAAGCGGAAAAGCAGCCCCGCTCACAATGACATGGTGTGGAAGTCAGAAGAGTGGAGTCCCAGCTCGGGTGTCATCCTCTTCAAAATTACAAGGTCCGTCGCCAATAGCCACCGCATTGCTTTAAAGCGGAACGGTAATAAACACTCATCGATCTCAAAGAAGTGATTTTAACTCACAATATAATTACCAATGAAATTTTTTAAAATGTTTTACACTCAATTACTATAACTGTAGAAAGTGGTTTGCATTTAATGTGAAAACGATGTTATATTGTTGAAAAATTAAGATTTAAATAAGAATTTTTTTTAGAAAAATAGATGCTTATTGTTAAACATAAACATCATATTTTTGTGCCTATTGGGCTTCTATTTGATAGTGTAGTGTACTTTCATAATATATTGCATCATCATTACTCATAATGACGGATCATCCTTACTCATAGTAACGGATTCTTGATCCTTACGTCTTATTGGTTGTTATTTCTTCTATCTTCCCAGAATTCCACTCTGACGAAGGGAGTATATAAACTCGAACTTAATTATTTGTTATGTTGGAAAATAAAGTTTGTTTTTGCAATATCATAGCAATTTTACTTTGCCACTCACAACACAATACACCAAAAATGGTGACCCGTTCTTTGAATATAAAATTTAAAAACTTCTAATCAAAATTTTTTTTCCAACGTTGCCTGTGCTTTCCGTAAATATGGAGGATATTTCAGCGGTTAAAATTCCAGCTTTTGTGTGTTTCAGCAGATCCTGCGCTATGGTTCGGGATGCTTGAATCGACCTTCGAATTGGCAGTTCCCAAGCCGATAACCGACGAACGCACTAAATATAATTATTGCGTAGCTCATTTATCTCCCGATGCGGCAAAGACAGTTCGAGACGTAATTCTTTCACCTGGGAGCATAAATCCTTATTCAAAATTGAAAGATGAAGTTATTGCCCGATGCGGTGAAAGCAAAAGCCAGGAAATTCGCCGTCTTTTAGTCGGAGAGCAGCTAGGAGATCAAAAGCCATCGCAATTATTTCGAGTGATGCAACGGCGATCTGAATCGCACAACGGGACTGATTCACTTCTTTTGGAATTATTTTTACAGCAGTTACCACCTAATGTGCAATCCATCCTTGCAAGTATTCAACCCCTTACAGCTCAAAAAGCTTCAGAAATAGCTGATCGTATTTTAGAGGTAACACCTGTACAGGTAAGTGCTGTATCAAAATATTCCAGTGCAAATTCTGATGATAGTAGTGAATCAAAACTCCTCAAAGAGTTGACACTTTTACGACAGGAGGTAAAAGAACTACGACGATCGAGAAGTCTTTCTCGAAATCGTTTCGATTCTCGCAATCGCTTAAAGAGTCCTAAGCCAAAAGCATCAAATTTATGTTGGTATCATAATAAATTTGCCACAAAGGCAAGAAAATGTATTCAGCCCTGTTCTTTCCAGGAACACTTGAACGGGCGGGAGTAGCGGCGACGTATGCCTTGCCTTCGGCTTCCTGTCGCCTTTTCGTTCGCGATCGTAAATCCAACATTTGTTTTCTAGTTGATACTGGAAGTGATTGCTCAATCCTTCCCGCAAATAAAACTCTAAAACAATCCTCTCCAGTTCAAACTTTTATTGCTGCAAATGGTACACCCATTCAAGTGTACGGGCGTAAATTAATGTCATTAGATTTAGGTTTAAGACGAAATTTTTTTTTTCCATTTTTTATTTGTAATGTGTCTAATGCTGTTATTGGTGCAGATTTCTTACATTATTTTAATATAAAACCTGATTTAAGAAATCGTACTTTATTTGATGTTTCTACAAAATTAAATTGCCATTGTATTATTAGAAATTCTAATATTTTCTCAATTAAAACTCATGTTATTGATAATGATTTTTCTAAATTGTTGAATGATTTTCCTAATATTGTAAAACCACCTTGTGCAAACCAAACAGTTAAGCATAATGTAGTTCACTATATTGATACTTTTGGACCACCTGTTTGTGCTAAACCCCGTCGCATGGCTCCAGACAGGTTAAAAATTGCGAAAATGGAATTTCAGCACATGTTGGATTTAGGCCACATGCGCCCATCCAGTAGTAATTATTCTTCCCCATTGCATATGGTTCCTAAAAAAGAAAGCAATGATTGGCGCCCTGTTGGCGATTTGAGAGCATTAAATGCTCAAACAAAAAAGGATAAATATCCGATTCCTAGCATACTTGATTTTACAAGTGATTTACATGGGGCAAAAATATTTTCTCATATTGATCTTGTTAAAGCGTTTCACCAAATTCCGATTGCTTCCGAAGACATCCATTTGGTCTCTTCGAAAGCACTCGAATGCAGTTTGGTTTGTGCAATGTGGCTAGCACTTTTCAAAGATTTATCGACGAAGCTACTCGTGGTTTGAAAGGTGTTTATGCTTTTATTGATGATATCTTAATTGCATCTAAAAATGTTCAAGAACATACTACAAATCTCCGTGCACTTTTTGAAAGACTTGATTATTATGGCTTAACGATTAAACCTTCAAAATGTACTTTCGGAGTAGATAGTTTAAAATTTCTTGTATTTCAAGTTTCCAGTGAAGGTATTTCACCTCTTCCTGATCGAGTCAATGCTATTCAAAACTTTCCTAGACCTAACACTTAAACGCAATTACGTAGATTTTTAGGAATGTTTAATTTTTATCGAAGATTCATTCCTAAAGCAGCCCACATTTTAGCACCCCTAATAAAATTTTTAGAAGGTCACACAAACAAAAAGAAGCCATCTCGTCCTTCGAAAAATCCTCAAACTCCTCTTCAATGGACTGAAGAAGCGGAAAATTCATTTACTGCTGCTAAAACAGCATTAGCTGATGCAACTCTCTCTTCTTAAGCATCCGATTCCTGGTGCTACTTTAAGTGTTTGGACCGATGCATCAAATTTCGCCATTGGTAGTTCCTTGATGCAACTTTCTAATAGTAACTGGGAACCACAATAGCATTTTTATCTTTATATATATATATATATATATATATATATATATATATATATATATATATATATATAAAGCTTTCTAAAACTCAACAAAATTGGTCTACTTATGATCGAGAACTTTTGGCAATATATACTTCAATAAAAAAATTTAGACATATGCTTGAAGGTCGCGAATTTATTATATATACTGATCAAAAACCCCTAACATACGCTTTCAAGCAGAAACCAGATAAATGTACCCCACGTCAACTAAGACATCTCGATTATATTTCACAATTTTCCACAGATATTCGCTATGTAGTTGGAACAGAAAACAAAGTTGCAGATGCATTATCTAGAGTAGAAATTGATGCAATTATAAAACCACCCATTTTAGACTACAGAAAGTTCGCTCAAGCACAACTTCAAGATTCTCAAATTCAATCTTTCCTTGAAGCAGATTCTTCTATTAAACTAGAAAAACAATATTTTCCCCTTGAAGACGTTTCTTTATATTGTGATAAGTCACTCAAAACCCCTCGACCTTTCGTCCCTAAAAATCTCAAACAAGTGGTATTTCAAAATCTGCATTTTCTATCCCATCCTGGAATATCCGCTACAACTAATTTAATTTCTAAGCGTTTCTTTTGGCCAGGAATGAGAAAAGACATCAAAAATAGAGTTCGAGCTTGTGAAAAATGTCAGCGAGCAAAAGTATTCAAACATACCAAAGCCCCACTTAGCACATTTGCTCTACCCGATGCTCGATTTTCTCACATTCATATTGACTATATTGGACCATATCCACCATCCAAAGGATATAAATATTGTCTTACCATCATAGACAGGTATACCAGGTGGCCTGAAGTTATTTCTATCGAAGACATGTTGGCAGAAACCACTGGTCGTGCACTTTTAAATGGTTGGATTTCTCGTTCCGCACACCTGTTATGATTACAACTGATCAAGGAACAAGTTTTGCGTCTTCTCCAATGAGAGAGCTTACAAACATGATGGGTAGGCATAGAATCCATTCAGCTTCTTACCATCCACAAAGTAATGGAATGATAGAATGATTCCACAGGCATCTCAAAAGTGCTATTATTGCCCATGAGGACACTGGTTGGATCGATATTTTGCCTATCGTATTGTTAGGATTACGTTCAGCAATGAAGAACGATTTAAAAGCAACAAGCTCTCAACTAGTTTATGGTACTACTTTACGTTTACCATCTGATCTCATATCTTCAGAATCTCTTCAAACGTCAGTGACACCCACTTATGTTTCGAAGTTAATTTCCATGATGAGAAAACTTAGCCCAATATCCCCTGATTATCATAGTTGTACGAAGAGCTATGTACACCAATCATTAAGTATGCAGCGACCTTACAGCTCAACATAACGACTCCAAAACTGAACTGAATTGATCTGTTATTATGGTAGCGTGCCTGATTCCCATGTGCTGTTGTTTTTAGAAGTTTACCTCTTAATTGCACATTTAATCTAAAGTTAATAAATGTTTATTGTTATTTAATTCAACCGTGTTGTGATGAAGAATGCTTAACCACGCAACGCGGCAGTGGTGACCCCTTTTTGGACTTAAAAACACGTAAGCTATTCTGTTCTACTGGCGAATGCAATACAAATTCTTCTACTACGGATGATCAGCCCGTAGCGAAAGATTTTTTTTTCCTTCTCCTCAAGGCCACTTGAAGCATCTGCTCGGAGATTCGTTTCGCTTCCTGCTTATTCTACAGTATGACTAGTGAAACCGTTGAAGTCGCTCGTATTGCGTTGCGGCTGCCGCCGTTTTGGAAATCCAACGTTCGTCTATGGATTGCGCAATGCGACCATGCATTCACATTCAGTGGTATCTCCAGTGATGATACTAAGTATTCTGCTTTGGTTGCGAACCTGGATGCTGAAACTCTCTCCTACGTGTCGGACATTGTGTTAAGCCCTCCGAACAGTGACAAATATCACACTCTCTCGCAGCGGCTCATCACCCAATTTAGCGACTCGGAGACTCAAAAAATTAAGAAACTTCTTACTGACCTTCAGCTAGGAGATGAGAAGCCCAGCCACCTGTTGCGAAAAATGAAAGAGCTGTCTAATGGCCAACTCCAGGATGACTTTCTGCAAAGTTTGTGGCTTCAAAGAATGCCACCACATATCCAGACTGTTTTATCTGCATCCTCAGAGCCTTTGGATAAGCTGGCTATCATCGCTGATAAGGTTTCTGAGGTTGTTGGTGCATCCTCGACTATCTGTGCGGCCAAAACTGTTCCTCCACCATCCCAGTCATCTTCATGCAATGCTCAGCCAACCATGGACTCTCTCGCCAGGCAGATCCAAGAGCTGTCTCTACAAGTTGCTGAACTGACAAGAGAGCGCAATTCCTCTCGCCACCAACGATATAGTTCTGACCGCCGGAGATCACATTCACGCTCTAGAGTGTCAATAGAGGAAGTGGCATCTGCTACTATCATCGCCGTTATAAAGAGCAGGCCCGCAAGTGTGTTTCACCTTGTGCATTTGTGCAAAAAAAACGAGTAAGCTCTGTCATAGCTGGAATGGCAGAGCCCTCGAAACATACCAGCCGGTTATTTTTATTAGACCGCAAGTCTGGCCAGAAATTTCTCATAGACTCTGGAAGTGAAATCTGTGTCATCCCACCTTCTCCAACTATGAATAAATCACCTCAGTCTAACTTCTCCTTATTTGCTGCTAATAATACCAAAATTCCAGCCTATGGTATGGTCCGTAAAGAACTGAACCTGGGTCTGAGGCGACCTTTTATCTGGACTTTCATAATTGCTGATGTATCATCTCCTATAATTGGTGCTGATTTTCTAAAGCACTTCAACCTTTTAATCGACCTTAAGAAAAAAAAGGTTGGTGGATGTGGAAACTTCTCTTTTCACTTCTTGTGTTTTTTCAAATATTGTACAGCCCTCAATCCTCACTGTAGATGCAAACATCAGTTTTAAAAACATCTTATCGGAATATCCAGACCTCAGCAACCCTTCTTTAATTTCCAAATCAGCATCACATGGCACAGTCCACCATATTATTACTACTGGCCCACCAGTCACTGCCAGGCCTAGAAGGCTACACCCTAAACTGTATGATGCAGTGAAGGTAGAATTTGAATTTCTTCTTGCTCAAGGCATTATTAGACCTTCCAAAAGTCCCTGGAGTTCTCCTCTTCATGTTGTGCCCAAATTTGACTCTACAGTTAGACCTGTTGGGGATTACAGGCAGCTGAATTCTGTTTCTGAGTTCGACAGCTACCCCATGCCTTATTTGAATGACTTTGCTCATGCACTACATGGCAAGAAGATATTTTCCAAAATAGACATTTTTAAGGCATTCCACCAAATCCCTATAGCTGAGTGTGATATTCCTAAGACAGCTGTAACAACTCCATGGGGTCTTTACGAATATACCCATTTGTGTTTTGGCCTTGTGAATGAACCACAAACCTTTATGCGATTCATGCATGAAGTACTAAGAGGACTTCCTTTTTTGTTTTGTCTACTTGGATGATATTTTGTGTTACTCATGAAATGCTGAGGAGCATCGTTCTCACTTAAGAACTATATTCCAAAGACTGAGCTCATATGGTTTAAAACTAAATATCTCTAAATGTGTATTTGGTGTGACTGAACTCATTTTCCTTGGCCACTTTATCACCCTGATGGCATTAAGCCATTGCCTGACAAAGTTCAAGCAGTTCTTGATTACAAACAACCAGAGACTGTTGGCTCTCTGAGAAAATTTTTAGGACTGTTAAATTTTTTATAGACGTTTCTTGCCCAAAGCAGCTGAACAACAGTATCTTTTAAGTGAATTTTTAAAAGGTTCTAAAGGTAAGAAGGACTCAAAGCCTTTAAACTGGTCTTCTGAGGCAATTACAGCATTTCAGAGGTGTAAACAAGCTCTTGCTGATGCTGCACTTCTTGCTCATCCTTCACCTTCTGCCCCGCTTGCTCTTCATGTGGACGCCTCTGATTATGCCATAGGAGGTGCACTTCACCAAGTTGTGGACTCTGAGCTACAGCCATTGGCTTTCTTTTCCAGAAAACTTACTTCATCTGAAAAGTCTTACAGTGCCTATGACCGTGAACTCCTTGCTATCTACTCGGCTATCCGACACTTTCGGTATATGCTGGAAGCTAGAGATTTCACAGTGTTTACTGACCACAAGCCCCTCACTTATGCTTTTAGGCAAAAAAGTGACAAGTGTTCTCCACGGCAGATCCGTCAGCTGGATTTCATCTCTCAGTTCACCACAAATATTGTACACATTCCAGGATCTGACAATATTGCTGCTGATGTTCTCTCTCGTGTTTCTGCAATCACCTTCCCAAGTCAAATTGACTATGACTGTATTGCTGAGACACAACAGACTGATCAGGGCTTCACACCCTAATAGCATCTGGAACTTCCTTGGAACTCAAAAAAGGTAACTTTTCCCAATTCGTCTACTGAAATTATGTGTGATCTATCAACGGGCACAGCCAGA
Source organism: Trichonephila clavipes (assembly GCA_019973935.1). NCBI lineage: Eukaryota > Metazoa > Arthropoda > Arachnida > Araneae > Nephilidae > Trichonephila > Trichonephila clavipes. The sequence goes on along the minus strand of BMAU01000330.1, from coordinate 127,090 downwards.
CCCTACATCCCAAAACAGCATCGCCAAGATGTTTTCTGTGCTATGCATAATTTATCCCATCCTGGCATACGTCGATCAGTGCATTTGATGAAGCAGCGTTTTGTTTGGCCATCAATCTCATCAGATGTAGCTAAGTGGGCAAGACACTGCCTAGCTTGCCAAAAATCCAAAATTCATCGTCATACTAGATCACCTCTTTCATCATTTCAAGAACCTTCCCAACGTTTTGATCATGTTCATCTGGATCTCATTGGACCTCTACCTCCATCAAATGGCTACACCTATTGCCTGACAATGATTGACCATTTTTCGAAATGGCCAGAGGCCCAACCTCTCAAAGACATAACTGCTGAGACTGTGGCTGAGGCCTTCTTTTCCTCTTGGGTGTCTCGCTTTGGAACTCCTACAATTCTCACAACCGACAGGGGCAGGCAGTTTGAGTCCTCGCTCTTCAAAGCTCTTAGCAAACTACTTGGTGTTCAGAAGTGTCGTACAACTGGATACCACCCTCAAGCTAATGGGATGATCGAAGAATTGCACCGCCCATTGAAAAGTGCAATCAAATGCCATGCTACTGAGCGTTGGACAGAAGTACTCCCTATCATCTTACTAGGTCTACGAGCTTCTCTTAAAGAAGATATTCTGTGTACCCCAGCTGAATTAGTTTTTGGAACCACTATTCGACTGCCAGGGAGATGTTTGACTCTTCCAAGCCAGACGATGATGTTGTGAATTTTGTTTCGAAACTTAAGTCTCACATGCAATCACTTCACCCCTAAACCACCAAAACACCATGGCAAACGTCCAGTTTTTATCCATCCAGGACTGTTGGAAGCAACACATGTTTTTCTTCGCCGAGACATGTTACGTCGTCCACTTCAACAACCCTATGATGGCCCTTTCAAAGTCTTACAAAGGAAGGATAAAGTGTTTTTCCTTGACATCAATGGTAAACGGGTATCTGTATCTATTGATAGATGCAAACCTGCCTTCTTTCTTAACACTGAGGACTTGCAACTACCTCAAACCAAAGATGAAACACCTGCTACTGTGGAACCTAATGCAACAGCTTCAACACCTGCTACTGTGGAATCTGATCCAACAGCTTCAACGCCTACCCAGCCACACGTTCGCCTACGCCTACGTTCTGGTCGCAAAGTTCATCTTCCAACTAGGTATCGTTGACACTGGAAGGGGAGTATGCAGCGACCTTACAGCTCAACATAACGACTCCAAAACTGAACTGATCTGTTATTATGGTAGCGTGCCTGATTCCCATGTGCTGTTGTTTTTAGAAGTTTACCTCTTAATTGCACATTTAATCTAAAGTTAATAAATGTTTATTGTTATTTAATTCAACCGTGTTGTGATGAAGAATGCTTAACCACGCAACGCGGCAAGTACATGCACGCACGTTTTTCTTAGAAATGACAAAATTCGACCCCCTTTAACTCCTCCTTACACTGGACCTCATTTGGTTAAAAGTAGATCTGATAAAATTTTTATTTGTATAAATAATAAAAATGTAACTGTCACTATCGACAGATGCAAGCCAGCTTTTGAATTTTCAGAAGATTTAAATTCACAAAAGGGTAGTTCAAACTTTGAACCACCTCTCACCAAGCAACAAATTGAAGATAAAACTGTTGTTGATAAAAATATCAGAGAACCACACGTTCTGGCAGGCACGTACATTTTCCTAAGAGATTAACTTACTAATTCAAATTCCTTTTTAGTAATTTATATATGTATATCTTTTATTGTATTGTGTATATAATAATTGTATGTGTTATTGCAATTTATATATGTATTTTATAGTGCCTTATTTTTGTAAACAACAAACATTTTTATATTTGTATATTTTTTTATGCCGTTCCCTTCGTCACTGGGGGATACTCTGTAGTGTACTTTCATAATATATTGCATCATCATTACTCATAATGACGGATCATCCTTACTCATAGTAACGGATTCTTGATCCTTACGTCTTATTGATTGTTATTTCTTCTATCTTCCCAGAATTCCACTCTGACGAAGGGAGTATATAAACTCGAACTTAATTATTTGTTATGTTGGAAAATAAAGTTTATTTTTGTAATATAGCAATTTTACTTTGCCCCACTCAAAGATTTAAATAAGAATTTTTTTTACAAAAATAGATGCTTATTGATAAACATAAACATCATATTTTTGTGCCTATTAGGCTTCTATTTGATAGCATTGGTTTTTTCTAAGCTTCGGCTCAAATTTTTCATGATGGTACAATTTTCTCAAAGTAGTCAAAAGTCAATCTTATATTATTACTCTTGTGAGCGTCTTTCCAAAGTTCTTCCGATTTTTTATACATTTGTGCACTTTAGGCTAAAGGAATATGATGCTCAATTAAATGACTATATTATTTATTTCGAAAACATACAACACAACACACACAAGTAATATAAAAAAAATTTTAAGTCAATTCCTAGTTAGATCACAGAAAAATTTTACACTTTAGCTACTTTTCATTAAATTGATACAATTAATATGAATATGTATATACATATGACAGAAACGCAACATTAAGTGGTAATTAATTTTTATTAATTATCATTAAAGTATCATATTGTCATCCAAAACAATCATGTATATAAAATTTCAGTTCAACTGAATGCTTTAAAACGCGACAAAAAAACCTTTTCAAGTTTCGACACGAGTCGCCAAAATGGTCGCTAAGTCACCAACGTGAATGCATGTGTAATTCTTTAAATAATTAGTTTTAACCAATTAATTTTTATTAATTATAATTAAATAAATGTATTGTCATCCAAAATAATCTTGTATATAAAATTTCAGCTCAATTGAGTGTTTTAAAATGTATTTTATTAACGATTGAAAATTCCGAGATAAATAAATAAATAGAGAATGTGAGTTAATAGTCGGAATTGAAAAATAAATGAAAAGCAAATACTTAGTTATTGTTTTCTGAATGTCTCTCCTCAACTGCTACATTAGAGTTCGGCAACCTATGGCTCGCGTACCACATGTGGCACGCGGTACAATTCTCATTGGCATTCTACACTAGAGGTCGCCAAAGTGGTGGTGGTCCATGAGAAAATTTCGCTGGTCTCCAAAAAAAATGTGGAATATATGTTATGTTTTAAGATACATTGAAACAAGTCAATTCATAACAATACGTGAAAAGTTATAAAAACGCTACTTCGTAGAACAACACCACGGTAAATAAATCGTACTGCTGTAGCTGCATTACTATATGTCATCGTTTCTCAAACTGCGGGATGTCCCCCCCCAGGGGGCGTGATAAACCATAGAGGGGGGGGACACAAACATATCGACAATAAAATATTTTTTAAAAATTTTAATTTATCGAAAGGAAGCAAAACAAAATACATTCTGACATAATAAATAAAATACGCATTTACACCGATATAATATAATTATAAATGTATCATTACTGCACAATGTATATTTGGTAATTAATTTAACAATACCAAGCTAAGAACAAGTTTAACAATTACCAGCGACTCCACGGGCATGTCATATATAAAAAAATGTAATACTCATTTTGATAATTTGTACGGTTAGTATATAATTAAATTCGTATTGTAGATTTATACGTCGAAGTACATTATTATTATTGATTGGGGGAGGAGCAGGTCCGCTTAGGCACATGCTTAAGGCTCAAAAGATTTGGGGGGTGCAAAAAATTGGAGGAAGAAAAAAAATTAAATTTACAGGGAACGCGCGTACACAATCGCCTAGTGTTTATTAAAAACCCAATTCTCTTTCATTTTTGTATCTAAATGATCAAATTTTCGTTTCGCTATCGGCCAAATTATAATGCAAATCTCCTGGCTTTTCTTCCCAAATCATATTTTGTTTCATGTATACAGTTATTAAATTGTTCTCAAAATTTGAAATAAAATCTTTATAGCAGCATTTCTCAAACTGTAGGGCGCACCCCCCTAGAAGAGCGTGATAACCCTACTTGGAGGAGGGGAGGGGGGCGAGCATATCGCAAAAAGTTGAAAATTAATAAGTTTGTGCAATAATGTAAATTCACAATACTGTAATTCCATACGATTACATTAATTTAATGTACTTATTTACAAAAATGGGGCGGGGGGCGTCCGTGATGCCAAAAGGTAAGAAATGAACATGAGTCACCAAACCATACCATTCTCTTTCCTTACGGCTGTCGGTTGCCAGCCAGGGACACGGCGGGTCTATTGGTGGTGGATAATGGAAGGACTCCCCAATAAGAAGACAAAGAAAAGGAAAAGAGTTGAGGGAAAATTCCTCCCGAACTAAAACTGGCAAGGTAAGAACTGAAGGAAGGAGAGGGGGTGCTCTGGAAATAATGGGAGGGGGCGCAGCAATTTGAGTGCCTATGGCGCCGGGGAGGTCAAAAACGGCCCTGGGAGGGGTGGCGTGAAGAAAATTGACTGAAAATTGGGTCGCAGGTATCGAAATTTAAGAGAAGCACCGCTATATGTGGAAAATAGATCCATTTCCAGCGAAAATTCAGGATAATATTTTAAGCATGCATCTAAACAAAACTTCATCGACCTATCATAAGACGAAACTCTCAAATTTAAATTTCCTTCATCCTTTTCAAGATCTCTGTTTTGGGTTTCCATAAAAAGTTAAATTCCCTTTTCTTAGTGAACAGGCGATGAAAATTCTGATTCAATTCTCCAAAGCTTATTTATGTGAAAAGGCCTTTTCATCTGTTCTAGCCATAAAACAAGGTACCGATCTCAGCTTGAAATAAATACAGTTCTACGTTTTGCAGCAACATTGAATCCAAGTATCCATAATCTTATTTCGAGTGAGCAGGAACATCCGTCACACTAGGGATGGATAATGCTAAGTGTTTGATATACTTACACGATTTTTTAATTGTTTTAACAGTTCGTTCATTTTATTAATACAGCTTTCGTAATTCGGTTACAATTAATAGTTCCATTTTATTAACTAGGTACATTTTAGGTTTTCTTAAATCACAATTTTTCAATTTCTACTATTAACCCATACTCTTTATATATTTATCTTGGTGGAATTTTCAATCGTTAATAAAAAATATATTTTAAAGCGCTCAATTGAGCTGGAATTTAATATACTTGATTTTATTTTGGATAACAATACAATAATTTAATTATAATTAATAACAATTAATTGATTAAAACTAATTATTTAAAGAACTACAAGAACAGCCACGTTGGCGACTTGTGTCAAAACACGAAATGGTTTTTTTTCTCACGCTTTAAAGCATTCAGTTGAACTGAAATTTTATATACATGATTGTTTTGGATGACAATACGATACTTTAATGTTAATTAACAAAAATTAATTACCACTTAATATTGTAATATGTATATATATATTTATATTGATTGTAACTATTTAATCAAAAGTAGCTAAAATAAATTTTTTCTTTGTTGATCTAAGTAGGAATTGACTTAATTTTTTTATACATATATATATATATATATATACTTGTTATAAATGCGTTAACACTTCAAAAATCCTATTGGTGGTCCGCGGATTTAAATTATGAATTTACTGGTCCGTGAGGTCAAAAAGTTTGGCGACCGCTGCTCTACAAATTTCAGTTTTTGAGTGGATGGAAATTGATATTCGACGAACACCTTCAGAATTCTGGACATTTACGGAATTACGAAAATATCTGAAAGATAAATCTAATCTAGCAATGACATCAGCTATTTCGAAAATTATTAAATGTCAATGATATTATGTCAGTGGCGCACACAAGGGGGGGCAGGTTCAGACCCTCAAAACACATGATTTCTTTTGATTATAATCCTCTGTATGTAGTACGTAAAATTTAATTTCGTATTTGTTGTAAATAATTAATTTTATTAATTAATACTAATTATTTATTCAATAATGAATTTTTTATTCCCTAAAATCAACAAAATCAAAGAAATAAGTTCTTGGCCATGGCTCATGATTGATCCAACGAAAAATTAAAAAAATCCTGCAGATATCAGTTTCCTAAGGTACTTTTAAATAAATCATATGAATGAAAATCCATTGGGGAGGAACACCAACAGGGCCGTTTTTAACCTCCCCGGCACTTCAAATTGCTGCGCCCCTCCCATTATTTCCAGAGCACCCCCTCTCCTTCCTTCAGTTCTTACCTTGCCAGTTTTGGTTCGGGAGGGATTTTCCCTCAACTCTTTTCCTTTTCTTTGTCTTCTTAAGGCTATTTTCGGCTAATGTTAAAGCATTGAGCCCAAATTCAGAATATTTTTTCAAATAAAAAAGTACTCAAACATTAATGATAATCACTCATTTTATCATACTATTCCTTTTTATTCGAGTTGACACATTTTTTCTTTTATAAAATGTGTTTCGCAATTTTTCTCTTATACCGTAATGCTAAAGAAGCTACCCCTTTATGTGTTAAAAGGAAAAACTAATTATTTATGAAATATGTTGAAATTTTAAAAACACTATATTATAAACAAAGGCATGAGTTACAATATGTCACAAATTCTTTTAAAAATTCCGGCATTTTTTCTGTCCGAAAATGGGCTTCGCGTAAAGTTCACGCTCTTGTGTATGTGGTGAAAGTAGCCTTAATTCAGAATCCTTCCATTATCCACCACCTATGGACCCGCCGTGTCTCGGACTGGCAACCGACAGCCGTAAGGAAAGAAATATGGTTTGGTCACTCTTGTTCATTTGTTACCTTTTGGCATCATGGACCCTCCCCCACCATCCTTTTGTAAAAAAAGTACAGTAAATTAATACAATCGTATGGGAATATACATTATAGTACGAACTTATTAATTATCAACTTTTTGCGATATGCCTGTCCCCCCCTCCAAGTAGTTATCACGCCCTTTTTGGGGGAAGGGGGTACCCCACAGTTTGAGAAGCGCTGCTATAGAAATTTTATTTCAAGTTTTGAGAACAATTTAATAACCATATACATGAAACAAAATATGATTTGGGAAGAAAAGCCAAGTGATTTACATAATAATTTGGCCGATAGCGAAACGAAGATTTGATAATTTAGGTATAAAAATCAGAGAATTGGGTTTTTAATAAACACTAGGCGGTTGTACGCGCGCGTTCTATGTAATTTAAATTTTTTTTCTCCCTCCAACTTTTTGCGCCCTAGGCCTGTGCCTAAGCGGGCCTGAATGAATGAATGTGAGATTTTATGGCGCAAAAGCCAAATCTGGCTATACTGCGCCAAACATTTGTGAAAATCTGTGATCTAGACGGGAAAAGAAAGAAAGGATAAATTGAATGACAAGAAGGAGGGTCGAAAATAGAGAAGGATCACTAGGGTACCCCAGGTTCATGAGACCCGTGTTTACCAAAGATAGTAAACCCCTTGGGAAAAGGAAAAGATCACTAGGGTACCTCGGGATTGTGACACCCGTACTCACCTAAAGAAGGTGAGCCCCTGAGGGGGAAAAGCGGGCCTGAACACCAACTGTATATTTTTGAACATGGTAGGATTTGATTCAAGTTTTTCTGAGTATTTTATAATTATGTAAGTAAAATGATTAATTTTGAAGTGTGACTAAAGATTATAAATATGCAACTTTTTTTCTTTTAGAATGTCATTCGCCATATAAAACAGGAATTTCTTGAACTACTGGTTCGAAGATACTTTCATTAAATTGAAAGTTCATTTTAGCATTTCTTATTTTTCAGTTTTTCTTGATGTTACAGCAAAATCTTCATACAATAATGAATTCTAACAAAACAAAAAAAACTGCTCTTCATTAATGACATAATCTTATTTTTATGATAAGTGTAGAAAATTGCTAGTTTCTAATTGCAGCAACTAAATTAAAGCCTCACTCTATTGCCACAACAATCTTCCATCTGCCTCCAGATGGATTTTTTTTTCATAGAGCTTTCTGTTTTTATTTTGAGCAATGTAACAAAAGCATGTAACATTCTTTTTTTTTTTAAATTAAATACTTACAAATGATTATATTTAGTTCAAAATTGCATTCCTTATTTCATTGTAATGCTTTTTTCGGGTAGGATAGTTTTCTTTGAGAATTTATTTTCAGGATATTTGGATTTTGAACACAAGTTTTCAAGTTATGATAAGTATAAAAAAATCATTCCTTTTTAATTGAGTAACTAAATTAAAGCCACATTAATCTTCAATCTATATCCAGATGAATAACAAGAGCATATATAACTTAAGGATTATATATATATACTTTAACCGTTTGAGTCCCAGGGTCTATTGAAAAAAAAACACTGTTGAAGAATCCCAAACAGCGCAACCATGCTTTCGCAGACTCAAGCAGCACAATAGCGCTAGTTTTATTTTATGTTGAGAAATACCAAGTGGCGCAACAGCAATTTGTTCATTTTACATCAATGAATCCTAATCGGAGCTATACAGTATTGTTTTACCTATTGTAAAATGTACAGTAAATCTGAGCGTGTGACTTCAACAATCGTTAACAAAACGTCAGTGGTTCATAATGTACTGGGTTTTTCTGAACATAAAATCTCAACAGTGCAATCGCTCTACTTGGGACTTAGACGTCTTAGTTAAATATTTGCAAATTATATTCAGTTCGAGATTGTGCATTCCTCATCTCGTTATAATTTTTTTTCAGGTGTGTAGGATGGTTTTCTTTTCAAAGCTTGAGAATTCATTTTCATGTTGTTTGGATTTTGAATAGTTTTAAGACAAGACCTTTCAAGTTATTTCAATTCAAATATTGCTTTCCTTTTTGTGAGTTAATAAATTCTTTTCCCTGACAAGTGATTTTTAAAGCAATTTACAGTGATTTGTTAATATGGTTTCCTCAGAAAATACATTTACATAGCCCTAAAAACATTTGCCTATTTTAGGAGCCAATTTTGAAATATGTTTTATTTCTAGTTAAGAAACAAGGGTAACAGATTATTCTATTTTCAAACAAACAAAAAAATTAGAGAGAAAATATACTAATTCTAAAATAATGTTCAAATCACTCTTCTGTATGCATATATATAAAACATTGTATTTGTGTTATAATTAAAGTTTATATGTATCTATGAAAACAAGCTTATATAATTGTAAATATCAAACACTGTTATTTCATAGCTTCTTTAAAAATTTGTGTTTATCACTACACTTTACAAATAAAAATAAAAAAGTATTACACCTTCTAAGATACATATGAGAAGAAACAATAACTCATTTTGTACTCTTTTGAGGAATTAGTCGAATAATATATTCAAACTCTGCATGTTAAGTTGCTTAAAAAAAAACAGAAACTTAAATATAATTTTTTATTTGATCAAATAATGCAAAAATAAAAAAAAATAATAATTAAATTATTAACACATTTTGCAGTTACATTCTTAACTTGAACAATTCAACACATATATTGAAATAATTGTATCAAACTGAATGAGATTATAATTTCATTTGATCTACATTATTTAAATTAATATATATCATCACAAGTTGATAAAATTATGTTTTGAATGCTAAGAATAGTAATGTAATAATTTAAGTTTAGTTCATTACAGTTAGAGATAAATTATAGTTTAAGCAATTAAACACATGAAAGAAAATTGTAAGATATAAAGAAAACAGATTCTCTCTAATACTAATATTTTAACCATTGTCAGAAATTTTATCAAATAATTCACTTTAATTTTAAGACATAAAATAAAAACGATGAGATGTATAAAAAAAGAACAATAGTAACGCAAACTTAATATGCATGACTAAAATGTAACTCTGATATCACAATATTTATAAATATCTAATGTGCTTTATCTATCACAATAAAAACACTGGATAAACGTTAATTTTATTTTTAAACAAAAATAAGCTCTCATTATAAGTACATTACTTCAAAATTGGTTGCATTTAGTGCAAGCAGAAATAAAATTTTAAAATTATGATTTAATTTGAAATATTTATACAAAAAAATCAAGGAATGATAAAAAAAAAGGAAAGCATTATTTGTGAAAAAAATGATTAAGAGATTAAATGCTTGGAGCTCTTTCCATGGATATTTGAGCAACTGTCATCATATCACTCATGATAATACATGCTTTTTCTTTATCGGCATAATCACGAAATTCCTAAAAACAGAAAAAAATTGCATTAATAAATTCATACAAAATGTCACATACAGTATATATTTACATAAACACTTTTAAATAAATACTTGTTAAACATGAATTAATAAAATTTTCTACAGTACTTCCTTTATATTAAGAGAAAGCACCGCAGCACTGTAGAAGGAAATCTCAAATTTTAGTAAGTAGCAAATTCTGCATAATTCCATAGATTTTTTTCACACTTGACGGTTCTAACTTAATATCTCTAAACAATTATGCTATTGAGATAATATACATAAATTTCCAAGTTATCATCATACAAACAATAGGAATCTGCTAAGAGATCTTTATAATAAAGCATAATACATTCACAATACAGTAATACCTCCACTTACATTATCCCAACTTGTGTGAACTCAGAGTTACACAACTTTCAAATCCATGTAAAAAACTGTGTTCTTTTCTTTATCACTGATACTCAGGCAGAATCAGTGTTAGAGCTGGTTGAAATTGGTGATGAGATTGAAGAAGTTGTCAATTTTGCCAGGTAAATAAATTTCGAAGTGGATAGTGATTGATGTTCAAGAACTGATCGATTTCCACAATTAGGAGCTGACAATTGATGAGCTCATAGAAAAACAAGAGCAAGACATTGAAGAAGAGTCTTTAGATCCAGTTCAATGAAAGGATTGAAAATCGGTTGGGAATTTAATTGAAGGCCTCAGTTCAATTAAAAAAGGGTTACAAATTTTGGAAAATATAGACTTCAACGAAGAGTGTATTTTTTCAACAAAACAAGAAATAAAAAAAATTACTAGCAAGCTACAAGAAAATTTTGCAGAAGAAAAAATTTTTTGACCCAGTAGACTACTTTGTTAAGATTTTATGAAACCTCCTACATCAAAATAACTTCAGTTTGCAATTTTTTATTTGTGTTATCTTTGATTTTATTAAACATTTCCTTTCTAAATTGTTACTTTCCTTTACCTCTAGCTCCAACAAAAAATAGTTTACATGTATTTATATGCAAAATTATACCCCGACTTATGCAAATTTGATCTACTCTGTTATCGCTCAGTCTCATCTATCATGGAAGTTCAGGTTTAATATATTTCACATAGCAATGCATACCTTAAAAAATAGTAATAACAGTTTTTCCCTTCAAAGCCTATTGACAATCTAATTAAATACAGCAAAGCATTAGCCTTTTTTCAGTATTTAATAATAAAAAGTCAGGAGAAATTATTAATTAAATACATCGATTGACTCCTAATTATAGTCAGCATTTTAAACTTCAGTTTTGCCTGTCTTAAAAATAATACAATCATACCATTAAAATAGAACAATTAAAAAAAAGCTATAGAGTGATAAATTCCAAAAGTTAAATAATATATTCAGATAAAAGCTAAAATTTACAGAAAATACACAAATATTTTTGATTAAAGAAAATAAACTTTGAGTCTTGATGATTAACAAGTCTTATTTCACACAACTGAAGAAAGAGAAATACATACCAATAAATGCTCTTCCAAATAGCTTCCTTTGTATTTAAAATGCAAATTGAAAAAATCAATTTCAAAATTAAAAAAATACATAAATAAAATAAAGTGTCTCAAGGATTTATTCTAAAGTATTATGATGATTAATAAAATTTAAAATATTGAATTGAACGAATTTATAATAGCAGAACACAGTAGAATGGCCATTCAAGATTTCTATGCTCACTAAAATTTTCAGAAAACTTTTTATGAATCATTATATACAGAAACTCGCACCTATAAATTATTACAAATCAGAGAGACCTACACATAATCACATAACCTTCATATTTATCTCATAGTTCTATATTTCATTATTGTACTTTATTCAATCAATGATGGCAAAAGAAATGCTATTGTTAACTAAAAAATTAACCAATATATTTTTTGCTTTGAAATCAGTTTCAGTCAATTAGCTTTCATAAATTTTTCAGCAACTAATTTGGCATTTGGACTTATCAACCTTTGTACACCAAATGCATATAATTAGTGATTGTGGCATTATTTTAAATCACATAAGCTTTCATTGTCATTTAATTTCCAAATTCTAACGGAAAAAATTACCCTTTTATAAACTAAAAAAAAAAAAAAAATCAAAGATACAAAACTAAAAGTATAAAAAAGTCAATTTTAAAACTAAATAGACTTACTTTGAACAACATCCTACTTAATTTTGGGACATTTAAGTCGAAATATACAAAAAGGAAATGAATACAGGCAGCAGTAATTGCTTCAGGTTCATACTTAATGCATCTACAAAAACCAAACAAATATAATAAACAATCTATCATTACACTAAAGGAAAATTAAATTGTGGAACACAATAAAAAAAAGGAAATATACTTTCGGCACAAATAAAATGTCGACAAGAGTTTTGCTGCAGTTGTAGATAAACCAACAATCTCAGAATCCTCCAAGTCTATTAAACCCTGAAATTTATTCAGGTATGCAAAAACATACTGCAAAAGAAAAACAATTTTTTAAATATTTTTTTGAACAACGAAAATCCTTTTGCATTTGAATTTCATAAAACTGCAAATTAAGTTTATTTAAAGGTTTAGATTTATTTATATTTATAAGAACTCAGAGTACAAAGTTTTTTTTCAAATTCGATACAGAGCTAAGTTTATATCTGAAAAACAATGTCTCAAAAAAATTGGAGGTAAAAATTTCAGATATTGTATTTAAAAGGGAAATATTTATTTCATATGCATGAACTCTGAAAATATCGAACAAAATTTTAAATAATGGATTTTGTTATGGGTAAAAAATATTAAAAAGCAAAACTTATTTTACAACAAATTAAGCATTATTTCTTCAAGATCATGAGCAATTAAATATATATTTAAAATGTTTCACATTTTAAATTTGTACATCTTTAATACAAAGAATTTAAAGAAAAACACGTCATGTAATAATTGTAAATATTGACAATTTTTCCAGATAAACTTTTTACTATCACTTCAAATGAAACAATACCTCAAGATGTGGCAATGGCAGGGATGATGTGTATAAAATAAAAAAGGTATGAACATTTAAAGGGAAAAAAACTATTGGTAATTCAACATTCCTTAAGTACGTGAATATTAAAATTTACACACACCTAAAAAAATACTTGAAATAAAGTACTTTTCTACAAAGAACAAACCAGTCAATTTATTGTGCATAGTCTTTCTCAACTTTTTTAATAATATAATTCATAAATGATTTTTATATTCTAATCTGAAATCTATTTTTTATTCATCCAAATGGTGAACTTATAGAATTCCTACAGGTAAAATTTCCTCAGACTTTATGTGCAAGCTTATGGCCATTAAAGGAGCTATGAATAACAACCATAGAAAGACAACTGAGAATTCCAGTGGTATTCTACTGTTTTCAGACTCCAGATCTGCGCTCCAGGAGAACCTGGAGAGTAACTTTCGACTGACCCAGTATATTATTGCTCTTATAAACAGAGTAGTTGCCGCCTGAAGAATCTGCACTTCACAATGGACACCAGCCCACTTAGATATCTTGGGCAATGAGCAGGCTGATAAATTTGTCAAGGAGGCCTGAAATTCCCCTCAACTTTTCAATAGCCTTACCATTACTGATGCTGATGCAATAGCCAAACTCAACCTCATTTCCTATCCAGTTAAGAAGAACTTCATTCTAGAACTTAATTGTAATCATGTGATTTCAAATGCCAGACTACGTACAAGACACTTTAAAGGGATGAAAATATCCCCTGATGGCCAAAGAAGTTACAATACTTGTCCTCACTGTCTGGACATTTAACTTTCTCTGAATCCTGTTTTTAATAGTCCTTCTATATTGGCTTAACTCCACATCATAGACCTAAACTCCATCAGGGGCAGCTCAATGACCAGACAAACCGGACCCCTGCCCGAGACGACAAATTTTAAGGGCGGCATTTGGATCGAATTTGAAAAATATTTTTTTTAGTTACAAAAAATTTTATATATTTTCGGAATATTATTGTGTGTGAATTTGGTATTTCATTAAATGTATCTTATTTCCTTATTTTGTACTCTTATGTGTTCAATATCAGTTTTCTTTTATATTGAAGTTTTCGAGGCAGGGGTATATGTTAAATGATGAAATGTATGTTTACATATCTTTCACAAGTAACTTTCTTCCCATCCAAGTGTGGGATCACAATGGACATTCTTTGCACACATACGATGTCTGGTGTCAGCTATCCATAGGAGGACAGGGGTAATAAAGAGTTTTTGGTAGATAGGGAGCCATAGGAGATATTTTACTTTAGTTTTGTGTGTAGTTACTATAAGTTAAAATAATAATAAATTTATAATATAATAATAAAATTTACTATAAGTTAAAATAATCTCGAAAAAATTGGCTTGCTGAAAAGGGCGGTTCCTTCTCTTACATTTTACTTGGTTCAAATAATAACAAGTAATTATTATGTCCTTAATTTCGAATTGTTTTTTATTTTTTAAAGTTATATGTATATGCTGCCTGTTTGTTCAAAAGAATTATTCAAGTTTTATATGCGTTTATATATGTGAACAATTTATCTCTTTTAATTATAATTTTTTGCTTTGGAGAGAGGGGCAGCATCTTTTATTTTTGTCTGGGGTGGCAAATCTACTAGAACCAGCCTTGACCCCATGGACCACCCTTGACCTTGACCCCAGTCATCAAAAGACATTGCAAGGGTCATTTGGGATGTCTTCTGTGCCATTTGGTTTCTGAACACTGCTTCGACACAAGAAACAACATATTCCAATCTTTTTAATGTATTAAAAAACAATTCACTGTATTTTGTTTCTATATCCTCTAAAAAAAAACTTTTTATAACACAATATTTTTAATATTTTCACACACCTTTCAAACCAACATAAACAAATATATATATGTTTAATATAAACAACACATTTTATTTGATGACATTTTTTTGTGTGTTTTCATCACAAAGTTTCTCAAATTGTGGCATCACTGAATACATAAAAAGTGAACCAATAACTTTCCCAGATTCATTTTTTATAACACTGATGTGATTAAAGCACTCCTCTTTAGGGGCATACATCCTACAATGTGAAAAATATTGATTTAAAGAAGAGAAAGGACAAAAAGCTGCATAAACCATCTTAGATTGAGGCCAAGACAACTCTTATGTACAGAATAAAATGAAGAAAAATTATAATTTTTGCATTTTTATTTCTAGTTATCAATAACGAGCTATAGCCAGCTGAGTGGTGTGGTTGATTTGTCGCTGGCCTTCTGCACCTAAGGTTGCGAGTTCGAACACGGCCCAAATCGGTGGATTCATTGTGCAAAAAATCGACAGCAGCCATGTTGTAAGAGATCCCTAGAGTGTCTGTTGGGCTTGGGTGCTCACAGAAAAAATTAAATCCTAGTACAAGTTCGCATCATCAGAGCTCAGGTACCTCTCTCTGGGAAGGAAACTTGGCATCAAAATTACTTGTGGCAATTGATATCGCATATGTGGTGCCACATTAATAGGGATCCCAGCTCTTGAGGGAATGTACTCTAGCTCTGCAATGGTAAAACACCAATCTATAGCCCAATAGGAAAAAAAATGATGAGCTATTTGAGATATACTTTACTCATTAAAGTTATCTCAATTTTTAAATAAAAATGAGAATATAAGATGAATATTGTAAAAAAAATACTTATTGAATGTCATCTACAAAAAATTAATAAGTATATATACAAAAATGTACTTATCATTTCAAGAGAAATTTCCATAAAAATTTGAATACAAAATATTTACAATCATATTTTTTTAAATGCAATTTTATTTTATAATGAATTATTATAAAAAAAAATACTTTTACTTCTATCTATAATATATGAAAGAAAAAACATCTATTAGAATTTTGCTTTGTTCTATCTTTGAAAATAATTTCCAAACTAATCTTAGTGCCAGAAGCCTACTTGGTGAGCAATGTAATGATGCCATAATTTTTCCCTTTAATTTAAGGAATTAAAAAATTTTACACAATTACTGGTTAGCATTCTACATGGTCTTTTATTATTCTAAAGCTTTGTTTACTTTTTGTTACTTTTATATTGCTTAAAATTTACCGTCTGTGATCTTGATTAGCATCTATGTTTAGGAAAAAAAATACATTTTTGGTGAAGAGGGGAGCATTATTTTGTAAGAGAGATTTTGGTAGACAAGTAAATAAACAAATAGACTCAAATTGCTCATTATTTTGCTTCAAAAACTACAGTACATAATAACGTAAGTTTGTTTTACTTATTTTCAATAATCACTACTGTTAAAGACAATGTCTAGAGTGAAGTAAGCTTTCAAACTCATAACTTTTTAATCATTAATCCCAAAGTATGTCAAGAGGATCATTAAGAGCATCTTTATAAATCAATTGAACTACACAATAAATCAGAAAGCATTTTAAAGTTGATTTGCATCGTGTAGCTTGAATATAGTTAATTTTAATAAACCTATAATCTCATCTTCTGTAATAATTAAAAAATGACCAATTTCATTTAAATATCATATAAATTATTATTATTTTTTATAATTATTATAAATCCTAACTAATCATTATAAACACTATTGAAGTATATTACAAAGGAAAATTAATTGAGATGGTTTAACATAAATGTGAAACTTATTATTTCTCATTTACTTTCAAATGGATATTTATAGATGAATCAATAAAAGCTGATACCTCTCTTATGAAAAGGAATATTCTTACAAAGGTTACCAAGCAAAACAAATACATAAGTGTATAAAAATATATAAAGGAAAGTGAAAAATATAATAAAAAATACATTGAGATAGATCAAGTAATTGCATTGAAACATTCAAACATGATTTGATTTGTATGTTTAAAAACAAATACACTACTCGCCATTAAAATTGCTACACCAGAAATAAATGCAGATAACAAAATAATATTTGTTGGCCAAATATATTATACTGGAAATAATAAGTGATTATATTTTCAAGAAATTTGGGGGCATAGATCCAGAGAAATCAGTACCCAAAACAACTTCCTCTGGCAGTAATAACAGCATTTATATGTCTGGGCATTGAATAAAACAGAGATTGGATGGTATTTATAGGTACAGATGCCAATGCACAACATGATATTCAACATAATGAAACAGCTCATCAACAGTAGTGATTGCCATACAGTGATGAACCAGTTGCTTTGCAACCATGGACCAGACATTTTCTATTGGCCAGAGATCTGGTGAACAACTAGGCCAGGGCAACAGCCAAACATTTTCCATAAGAAGGAAGGTTCGTACAACACCAGCAACATGCATTATCCTGCTGAAAGGTGGGGTTTTGCAGGGCTCGAATAAAGGGTAGAGTCACAGGTCATAACACACCAGAAATGTAATGTACATTTATAAAGGTACCATCAATGCGAACAAGAGGTGACTGAGATGTGTATCCAAAAGCACCCCATACCATCACATCAGGCGATGGGCCAGTATGACGATAACTCCTGTCTATGTGCATTCCTCACAATGCTGCCAAACATGGATGCGACCATCTTGATGCTGTAAACAGAACCTGGATTCATCTGAAAAAATGACGTCTTTCTATTTGTGCACCCCAGTTTGCGGTTTATCACACTATTGAAGATGCTCCTATCTGTGATGCAGCATCAAGGGTAGCCGCTACCATGAACTCTGAGCTAAGAGTCCATGCTGCAGCAAACGTCATTAAACTGTTCATGCAGACACCTGTTGTCTTGCAAATGACCCCGATTCTCAACTCAGGGCTCGTGACTGCACTATAAATAAGGTAAACAGAGTTGAATGGACAGAAAATAGCTTTTAATGACTTAGAAGTGAGGTTACATGATTGTTGTTTACACAATGACTGTACAGGGTGTTGCCAATCTAGAAAACAAAATTAAGTGATGCCAGATTACATAAGAATAATATTACATTTACACCCCCCCCTTTAATTTTAATCTAGTTATTTCAGTCCCTGATGTAGTCCTTCAAGTATGCAGGAGGTTGCCTGTGACAAGCTGTAATATGGAAAGCTACTGTGTTCATGTTCTGTTCAGTCGAATCTTCTAAAGTAATTGCTGAGTCTGAGTTTATTGGCTGCAGATCTGGATAAGCTTGAACATTTTCCTCTGCACCCTTGTTGCCTTCTGATCTGGTAGTTTCCCCTCTTGGAGCCAAGTGTCTTATAGAGACAGTTGTTTCCCTTCCATCACCAAGTTTTACATGCGCATAGTCAGGATTAGCTTCAATTAATTCCACTTCTTGAACAATTGGCTCATATTTGTTAGCGCGCATCTGATTTTTCATAAGAACTGGACCAGGCTTTGTAAGCCAAGTAGGTATGGAACAGCCGTTATGGGATCTTCTAGGATGAGAAAACATTCATTCATGAGGAGTGGCATTTGTTGCTGTACACAACAAGGAGCGAATGGAATGCAGAGCTGTTTGGATAACTCCTTCCCATTGTTCAGTTTTCATACTATTAGATCTTAGAGCAAGTTGTAGTTTTCCAGATTATTCCATTATAACGTTCGACCTGTCCATTTCCTGCTGGATTATAGGGAGTAGTACGACTTGTTGCAATTCCTTGAGAAGTTAAATATGATTTTAACTCATGAGACATGAAAGATGATTGGCTGTCAGAATGAATAAATGATGGCATTCCAAAAATAGAGAAAATGTTCTTCAAATGCAATAGTACGGTTTTGGCAGAAATGTCACTACAAGGGATCGCAAATGGAAATCTAGAGAATTCATCAACTATTGTTAAAATATAGTGATTTCTTGAGACACTAGGTAAAGGTCCTTTAAAGTCAAGATTCAACCTTTCAAATGGAGCAGTAGCTTTCACAAGTGTTCCAACATTTTTAACAAACCTTGGCTTTAATTCATTACATATTAAACAGGAGTTTGTGACTTTCTTTATATCCTCTAAAGAAAAAGGGAGATTTTTGCAACGAACCCAATGGTGCATTTGTGTTACTCCAGGATGACAAAGAGAGTTGTGAAGATTGTATGTCAACTCTGGGAGTTATAGCGCCAGTTATACGTGATAATGTATCAACAATCACGTTTTGCTTTCCAGGACGATAAATACGGTCAAATTTAAAACTAGCAAGTTCAAGTCTCCAACGGATTAACTTTTCATTTTTAATTTTACTACCATGTCGCTGATTAAATACAAATGCGACTGCTTGTTGATCAGTGAATACTTCAAAATGCTTTCCCATCAAGAAGTGTCTCCAATGACGAAGTGATTCCACAATGGCATATACTTCTTTTTCTGGGGATGAATGTCTCAATTCAGATGCATGTAGGGTTCTTGAGAAAAAGGCAACAGGACGTCCAGCTTGGCTCAAGGTAGCTCCAATCGCAAAATCAGATGAATCAGTTTCCACTCTAAATGGTATGTCATCTTCAATTGTTGCCAAGGCAGCATTTGCCACATCTTTCAGTGAATTAAAAGTCAATACAGCATCTCTAGAAAGAGGAAACTGTTTCTTTCCTAGATGAGGACGTATTTTCTAAGAAAACTCGGGATCCATCGGCAATAATGGGCAAACATTCCTAAAGCAAGTTACAATGCAGATGAGTCTTTCGGAAAAGTCATATCTCGCAAAGGTTTTAGTCATTCAGGATTCGGTTTAATTATACCATCCTGAATAATGTAGCATAGCAAATGGACAGAATTACTCGAGTAGGTACACTTATCTTCATATTTTGAGTCAAATTATACTTCTTTGCCACAGTCATGAACTTCTCTAAGTTGTCATGTTCTTTCTGATCTTTTCCGCACACAGTAACATCATCAATGAATGGATATGTAAGGGTGAGTCCTTCATCCTCACTAATTTTGTCAATGACTCTTTGAAAACAAGCTACTCCATTAGTAACCCCAAAAGTAACACGCAAAAACTGGTAGAGCTTTCCACAAGCTTCAAAAGCTGTATAATGTCTCTGGCTATCCTGGATGGGAATTTGATGGTAGGAGCTTTGGAGATCAATTTTGCTAAAAACTTTATTTTTTGAAATTATCAAAATTACCTCTTCTATTTTACGCAAAGGGTAGGCATCCAGCAAAATGTATTTATTAATTGTTTGAGAGTAGTCAACCACCATTCTGGGTTTATGATTTTCTCCTCTAATGACAAAGGCTTGAGCCCTCCATGGTGAGTTACTTAGTTCGATGACTCCTTCCTGGAGAAGTTTCTGAACTTCCAATGCCATAAAAATATTGTCTTCAACAGTCTGATGTCTCGATTTTGTAACCAAAGGTCTACAGTCTGGATTCAAGTTAGAAAATAACGAAACAGGAGGTACTTGTGCTACAGCCAAAGAACAAATTGTTAGTGGAGGTCTATTACCATCAAATCCAATTTCTACTGATGAATGTCTGTTTAGAATATCATGGCCAATCAAAACATCACTACAAAGATCTTTCATAACTAAAAGTTCCACATTCTGATAAGTGAAGTTTTCAATTTTCAAATTAACTTTACAAACACCCTCTGTTTCAGTCACCATAGAGGAGTTTGCCATGGATATTTCCCCCAAATATGGTTCAACTTTCAATTTACATTTCGCCACATGTTTTTCGTTAAGAAAACTAAGAGAGCTTCCTGTATCGATTAATACACTGAGCTGAATATCATTCACCAATGCCTTAATTATTGATTTCTGGAGACAGTGAGTAGATCCCGAAATAGCTGCCAGTGTGTTTGAAGAAGCCACCACATTTGAAGAGTTCCTCCCAGGTCTAGATTTGCACACTCGCTGGTAATGTCCCTTTTTTCCACATTTTCTGCAAGTAACGTATCTAGCTGGACAAAGGGTTTTCGAGTGTAAGTCATTTCCACAAAAGACTCATTTTTGAGACCTTGAGGAGGAGGAGGAAGCCGCTGATGTTGCTACGGTTTCTTCTGAAAAATCTTCTGTTTTCATAGCTGCGGAATGTACAGGGAATGAACTTCTCATATAAGAAGCTGCATGCACTTCAGCTGATTCAAATGTTCTAGCTTGCTCAAAAGCTTGATCGAGAGTCATCAATGTATTTTCGAGGAGTCATTGACGAATACGAGGACATTTTAATCCTTGTATGAAAGCATCTCTAATATACTCTTT
The DNA here is from genome assembly GCA_019973935.1 of Trichonephila clavipes. Lineage (NCBI taxonomy): Eukaryota > Metazoa > Arthropoda > Arachnida > Araneae > Nephilidae > Trichonephila > Trichonephila clavipes. Next base: position 105,863 of record BMAU01000330.1, on the reverse strand, counting down.
CCGGTACTCTTCAGCCTTCACATCAGTAAAGTTACAGTCTTTGCTCAATTGATTTAAAATTTGTAAATATTCACTGACAGTTTCTTCTGTTTGTTGATTTCGCGTTGGCAAGCAATGTCTAGTGAATATAACGTTAGGTTTCTTTATAAAAAGAGAATCAAGTATCGCAATAGCTTGAACATAAGTTGTGCAATCATTAATGAACTGATAAACATTTGAGGTTACGTAATTACATAGCAAAGGAAGTTTATTTTCTTCTGTAATGGTTTTTATCCCTCTAAAAGTTTTCAAAGTTTTTTTTTTTTCCAATGGTGCCATTTTGTTTCCGAATTAGAACACGTAGGATCTATATCAAATCTTTCAGGTTTCAGCAATTGCTCCATTATCAAATTTAAAAACAGAAGCGATTCAAGAAGATTTCTAAGTCATTAAAGTTGTACTATAAATAAGGTAAACAGAGTTGAATGGACGGAACTTAGCTTTTAATGACTTAGAAGTGAGGTTACATGATTGTTGTTTACACAATGACTGTACAGGGTGTTGCCAATCTAGAAAACAAAAAATTAAGTGATGCCAGATTACATAAGAATAATATTACAGTGACGTGGCGACATGATCCATTTGGGTCATGCAAGTAACATGTCTGTCTCTTCGGCTGCTAGTAATAGGGGGCAGTTGAGATCCAGCATGGCATTCCATATTACCGTCCTAAGACCATTGATCGACTCGAGCAGCAATATTGTGATACGATAAACCCCAATCCTGGTATGCTACAATTCATCCTTTATCAAAGTCAGAAATGTGCTGGTACGCATTTCTGCTTCTTACACAAGGCATCACAACTTTTCAGCAGGCAATTTGTACGTGAGAAACAAGCTGAAGAATTTCCTCATTTAAACACATTGTAGGTGTTACTATCAGTGCCTGCTTTATTTAAATACGCTGAAAAGTTAATCATTTGCATATCACAGCACCCTGTTTAAATTTCACGTCTGTAGCATGTTGCCTTTTTGGTGTAGCAATTTTACTGGCCAGTAGTGTAAATTGGTTATTTTTGTGAAATATTATAATCAAATGCATAACAAAACATAACAGCAACATAGTATTTAAATATGGATTCTCAAAAACTATCACAGAAAGCAATGGAATAAAGATAAACACTTGAAAAAACCTACCGTATGTGCTATTTCACAATTTAATGTATGTGATAACACTTTAGAAATGAAATAAACAAATTCTGAAAGACTTTTTATCATGTTTTCAATTTTATCAGAAGGAGGATCCTCTCTTTCAGGGTCTGGATTCACTTTCTTGTCTATGTTTTTGCTGTGAAAATCAAATTATAATTATAATAGATTCTAACAATAACATTGTTTTATTAATTATGCAAAATAAAAGCATAAAAACAGATTTCCCTCCTTTCTTATCATGACTATCAATCAAAACATGAGGAAAAGGAATGTAAAGAACATGCTTGACTCACACTTTATTTCAAACTATCTTCATCAACTAACACTTCAAGTTAAATAATGACAAGTCATATTATTTTAGTCAAACAAAAATTATTCAATCCCATTCTAAAACACTAGTCTCTAAAAGAGGGTAAATGTACCCTAGGAATATGTGAATTGATAATTGGAGGTATGTAAAAATAGGCCCTCAATCCCATGATCCCACCCCATCTAACCATGAAATTCCCTTATTGGTCACTGTATCTAATAACAGGGAAGCTCAAAATCATAAATGCACTGGTTTTAGAGAGCATACACATAAAGACATGGAGAAGCTTTGGGAAGGAGAAGAAATGCCTCTGAACATTCCTGTAGAAGTCATTACACATTACATTCTTGTTCAAAATGTAAATTTAAATGTATGTATATTGTTTAACCCTCTCCTCCAGTCCATGCTTATGTTGTGGAGGTGGAGATAGGTGATGTCATCTGTGGTGCAGAAGTTCAACCTTTCTCAGGCTCTGGTACCTTAACTTCATTTCCTTCGGGAAGGACCCGCCAACATTAATTATACTCTATTAATGTTGTTTGTAGGACGCAAGATTTTTCATTACCAGTACAATTGTGCATTACTTGAGTCACTGCAGCTGTACAGGTAAGTACTTGTGCCGTCTGGTAAGTTTTCTTTTCAGTTTCAATAATTTTGATGGAAGCCTCAATAAAAACTAAATATATTGTTATATAATTAATAACTATATTTTATTGGTGGTTGTCATGGACGTCTCTTTTTCTTTCTCTTGCTCTTTTATGCACAATTAATTTTCTGCTTCATACATTTGTTCAGGGTTATGGCATTTTCATCCTCTACACAGGTATTTGCATTCATATCTCTCCCTCCCCCCAAAACAATCTGAGTTTCCTAGTAAGAGTTGGTAAGGTGTAGTTTAAATTTTTTAAATAATAAAATTTTCTGATAAATTTTATTGTTTTTCATGGAATACTGAGCTAACTTTTAACCAAAAACTTTTTACATGTCTAAATGGAAAATAATTATCACACAAAAAGAAATTTTGAAACTAATGAATAAATCAAATTTTGAAGGTAGTGACCTCTGGGATGATGAATAAGCTGGGTACAAAACATATGAACCACATACACTGAAAGGAGAATCAAGTTCAGATGAGAGCCATGAAGAAAAAATGGAAGTACTTGTGATGGAAAGACAATTTTGGATCACATTCTTTGCCATCAAAGTTTCTTAAACACATTCCTTTTATTGTTTTAGCTGTAGCAAATTCTTGGTTTCAGTACAAACAAAATGCAATGTCAAATAAAAATTCCTCAAAAAAATCTCTTAAAATTTAAGGTGATACAGTACGATTCGATTGACAAAAAAATCAAATCTAATTTTTTTAGCCTTAATTATTCTTTATATACTTTTCTATAACCTCACAAAATTTGAAAGCTTCAAGCTTAAAAAATGCAGAATTATGAGTACTTTTACATTTGTTTTTATTCACATCCTCACATCCCTATGACAAATAAAAACTTTCAACTCACTTTTCTCAGAAAGATAAAATAACTAGTTTATCTTCATTTAAAATGCTAAGGCTTTTTTTTCTATTGTGCCTAACGCTTTGAATTTTTTTCACCTATTGCTAATAGTACATGTAACAAAAGTTGGTATGCATTTTTTAATCAAAGCAATACTTATTTTTTAAAAAATAATTGAACTCAGAATTTCTACAATTTTTAAGGAATTTTCAATAAGCGTTCATAAAAAGAAGTATTGTACAAATACCAATCATGTTATCACAAAAACCCATACCAACTTTTGTTATACATATTTTGCTGTACTTAAAAATCAAATTTCATACGTGTACATAAATTTTTATAGGGGAGTAGTAGTATTTTAAAATCACTTCACAAATTTTAAGTTTTTTCCTTAAAAAATTAAATGGCTCGCTTTTTATGAAATTTTGAGCACAAAATCTTAGTTTATAGTTTACACACATAGGAGGCAACCAAGAAAATTTTGAAAATCCTTAAAATAAAATTTTTTGCGTAAATCGTACCATGTCCCCCTTAAGCTGAAGTGTTAGCAGCATTTCCATCTACTAACAAAAGTATTTTAACTTATGGTAAAGATGACAGTGTTGTAATTCCTCCTGCAAAAAGATTGAAGTTTTTTATCCACCTGCAAAAAGGTCCTGTTAGGATAAAAGGCACATGACATGTTTTGTCATTTTTGATGTGTTGATAACATTTCAAGGCGTCGTAAGAGCAGATTTGAAAACCGTGAAAACAGTTCAAAAACACGCTGTGAAAAATGCAATGTTTATTGATGCTTGTTAAAAACAAAAACATGTTTTAAAGATTTTCACAGTAAATAATGAGTCAATAAAAGAATTAATTATATATCAATCATTCCCTAAATTGTAAAAATTATAATTAAATTATGTTTGTTTCTTCAATCAACTTTCAACTAGAAAATGTATAACTCATGAAATTTCACAGGAAAAGCCCAACCTGCACTATGATACCGTCTACATTCCAGGGGGGATTTGTTATTTTTTCTTCCAATGTCATTGGGGTCAATATAGTATATACCTGTATAACCATAAAAATTTTAAGATAGAAATATTTTTCGGGTCTTAAAGGGATACAGGCTACACACACTTTATATTAATTTTATTTTAGGGAACAAAATCAAGCAGTTTGAAGATTGCTGCTGTAAATTATGTGAAACAAATAAAATTGGTGTTCTTGATGATGACATCATTAAAAACCAAGGCAGTTAGTAATAAAGGGCGACAAGAGATGAATAAAAAGTATTTAAAAGGAAAGAGATCACAATTCTTTATTTCAACAGCCCTTTAGTACCAAACTTACAAATTTTATGACAGAAATACAATGCATTTTGAAAGAAAAGTACTCATCCAACTCTTTAATAATATTATATATAAAAAAAAACACATCCAAGTATTAATTTAAGTTTTGTACTCAAAAAAGTGCGTCAATTTACAAATTATGCTTCATGTTAACTAGGAATAATTGAATTCTAACACAACACTAAAACAAAAATTATTTTGTAAATATCTGAAATACTTTCAATGTAATGAACATTTAGTCGACAACTTAAAAAATTGTTTCAAATTTTAAAAATTGTTACTTAACAAGCAAATATTGATAAAAACAATTATAAACTAATAACACTGGGGGGGGGGTATCCCTCCTGTCTGACTAACAGCGGACTCCATTGTATAAATTATACAACTGTTCATACTCATTGCTCAAATTGTAAGACAATAATTTACAAGTATTATGAAGTTCTTTTAATTTGTAACCATAATACTGAACAAGACTTACTCAGTGGTGTGGCGGGTACAGAGGGGGCCATACAAAAAGGGGCGGTGCCAAGTACTGCAATATTTAAATTCAAAAAATATTTCAAGCGCTGAATCACGCCCACACGACGAAACTGAAGGAAATGAGAGAAAGCTTTAACACACACACAGATGCAGGAAGTCTATTAATCGCTATGCAATTGCATTAGTTTTGATGTTACCTAGGCTTCTGGCAACCAATACTGTAAGAAGTCAATGATTCTCAAAATATAGTCTGTAGACTGTATTAAAAGCAAAAAGAGAGGAATTCATGGATGAGGCTTTAATAAATGCTGAAAATTTATGTGAAGAGCTTGAAATTTCTTTTGAACCCCCAAGACGAATGAGGAGGAGGCATATATTTGGCAACGGAAGTAAAAATGTTCAGTTATTGTACGAAGTCGACTTGAGGAGAACAATGTTTCTTCAATAGACAGAGTAACTGCTGAAATTCGAGAAAGATTCCAACAGTAGCAGAATCTAGCGCAAAATATGCTTTTTTAAGGCCTGGAGTGATATTGAGTATGAAAGAATTTAACTTAGATCAAGCTTATTAAGACATTAATAAAGAAGAATTCTAACTTGAGCGCATACGTCTACAAGCTTTCGTAGCTGCAACAGACCCAGGCTGTAAAAAAGAACTCATTAGGTCCGATTCTCTGGGTTTATTAAAATATATTATTGAGTCCAAACATTGTCATAATATAGAGAATTTTTTTAACATCTGCCATCAGTAATGGCAGTTGCGAGAGAAGCTTCTCTAAGCTAAAATTAATCAAAAATTATCTTAGATCGACATGTCAACATTAAGGTTAACAAACTTAGCTATTCTGGCAATTGAACATGACATACATATTGATATTGACAATTGAATAAAAGATTTTGCTATGAAAAAAACACGAAAAGTGCACTTTTAATCAATAAAAAAATGTAAAGCTTTTTATTACTTTTACCAATTTTCTTGATTAATAATTGAAATAGAGAGGCGACAAATTTCCGGTCAGCCCCAAGCAGCGAAAGTCCATGTTATGCTACTAGACTTACTACCTTATTATTATTGTTCTTGTGTATGAGATAAATAAGTTTATTACATCATCACAAAAAATATTGATATATATATAGAGAGAGAGAGAGAAAAAAGTATATTTCTATATTAAATTATCCTAAGTACCACATTATATTGTTACGAATTTAGTCTTATTCTAATTGTTTCTACTCATTTGTGTTCATTTTTACAGTTTAATTTGTCGTATCTAATGTGATTTTAACCCTGTTTACCTGTAATATCATTTCCACTGCATTGCACGGCCCCCATGCTTTAACATTGGTTTAAATGGTAAACTCGCCAAATATTGCAGCTAGCGCCAAGTTGGCGACGGATTTGGCGACTTAATTTTTGGCGCCAAATGTGGGCGATAAGCTTGGCGACCATGGCAACCCTGCTCCTAATAACCCTGTCTGGCAACCCTATCGCGGTATTGTAACCCTATTGTATTGAATGTATTACTGTATTGAGCTTTTCTCGTACGTTCCGGATTTTGCTAGACCTTTCTATTTCTCGATTATTCTGGCAAGTGCAAGAGGTTTCTGACCGAAAGGTATAAAAGGGCCCGGGCCGGCTAGTCAGTTAGTCAGATCTCAGCTTTCATGCAAGTGATACCTCTCTGCTTGAGAGAGAGAGAGACGATTGCATAGTGCGTGTGTTATTGCTTTTATTGAGTTATTATTTTTTGTGCTGAGTGTTTACTATTGCTTTTGTTAGTGTATTACATCTGTGTTATCAGTATTTTCATCGATTGTACGTGACTTTCTCGAACTGTTCTACAATTTGTGGAGGACTGTTTTAGCCAAGAATAAAATTGTTTTGGATTCCGCTCTTCGGCTTCAATCATTTCGAACCCCGAAAACGTAACAATTGGTGTCAGAAGTGGGATTGAATGCCAACAACAAGAGCGATGGAGGCCCAGTTCCAGACTCTTCTAGAAAAATTGACTGAAATGAAATCGGACTTGACCGCCAGCATGAATGCCAATATGGGCGAAATGAAATCGGAGTTGACCGCCAGCATGAATGCCAATATGGGCGAGTTGAATACCAAGCTTACTAACGTAAACGAGCAGATCAGCGCCAACAAGGAAGAGTTGAAAAGTGATCTGAAGGGCATTGGCGACAAATTGACGACTATGGACAAGAAATTTGAAGAAATGGAAGGAAGAATCGAGTCGGTGGAATATAAATTCGAAAACAAATTTGTGGATATAGAGAACAAATTTGAAAATAAATTCGAAGATATGGAGAGCAAACTAGAGGCGAAAATTTTCGAAAAGGTAGAAGATGTTTCCATCTCGTTCAGGAGTGACCTAGAGAAATTGAAGCAGAAAGTCATGACTGGTCAAGGGGATGAATTTAAGTTTCAAGCTCCTTATTCCAAGCCTTCAATCAAGCTTTCTACTTATGACGGAAAGTCCTCTTGGCAGGTGTATAAGACCCAATTCTCCATAGTGGCGGATGCAAACCAGTGGGACTCCCAGACCAAGGCCTGCCAGTTAGCTGCTTCTCTTCGAGCCGACGCTGCTGACATTTTGCAAACTTTGCCGGCTGGATTTCGACGCTCTCGTTAATGCTCTGGAGTTACGCTTCGGAGAGAAATGTGTGAAGGATTACAGCAGACTCCAGCTGAAGTCACGGCAGCAGAAAGTGTCCGAAACTCTCCAAGAACTGGCGACGGACGTCGAGAGGCTTTCTCACTTGGCGTTTTCTGACTGTCCGACTGAAGTAAGAGAAGTCCTGGCGCTGCAACACTTCATCGACGGGGTGCGTGATCCGGAAATCCAGAAAGCTCTCCGAATGGCGGATCTCAAGGACTTAAAGGGGGCCCTAGTGTTTGCTATGAAATTCGAGGCAGCCCAGCAAGCAACACGAAAGGACAGACACCCCATACGAGCCGTCAACGAATCGGACACGTCGAACTCAAGTGTGGAGCGGTTAGAGCGACAGATGAGAAGCTTCTTGAATAGAGTTGAGTCTTTGATGTCCCAGAAAGCAGACGGGAAGAAGACCCTTAAATGCTGGACCTGCGGTCGAGAAGGGCATCTGCAGAGAAGCTGCCGGGCACGCCAAGGCGCTGAAACTAATAGCGCCTCCCGGAAGAAGATGTCGGAAAAACTAATTAATGGCCATCTCGTGGGGCGGAGGTTGCCAGATTTTGGAAAGCCCCACTTTCAAGTGTGTCAAATCTCGACAAAGAGTAACGGTGAGAATGGAATTTTTATAATGGGACATGTTAACGAGCTTCCCTGCAACATGATCATCGATACAGGAGCCAATGTGTCTATCATTCGGAACGATCTGGCTCAAAAATTAAAAGAGAAACTTATCTGGACCCCGCCCCGCGTGGTGCTACAGACCGTGACGGGGGAAAAGATTGATATTCACGGAAAATTAAAAGTCAAGATCAAGTTTGGAGACACTACCTACCAACATGCTGTGTATGTCGCAGATATTGCAGACCCTTTCATTCTTGGACTGGACTTTCTAAAGGAGCATGGTTTCACTCTAGACTTCAACAAGAACGAATTACGTTCCATACACGAAGAAGTCACTATATTCAAAATTGAACACAGGACAGAATCTATTCGACAGGTAACCGCTAACGAGAATATTACCATTCCCCCAAGGACTGAAATCATAGTACCTGGATACATCGGTAACGATGTGAGTTTCAACTCTGGCCTAATTGGATCCGCGGAAAATAAAGCGAATGGATTGCTAATAGCTTCGACGCTAGTGGACCTTTCCAGAAAAACTATCCCGGTAAGAATTTGCAACGTAACTGAAAAACCTAGTGTGTTCCAGAAAGGTGAAGTGTTGGCAACCTGCAGTCCAGTAACGTGTGTCTGCAAAAGTTCGAGCTTGCTCCTATCCAACTCGCCTCAACAGTTGACTCCCGACCTTCTAGAAAATGCTGAATTGTCCCCGAACAGAAAAGCTCCGCAGAAAAAGACTGTTCCAAGAATTTGAAGACGTGTTTTTTCTAAAAACAGTAGCGATATTGGCCATACTACAGTGACACAACACAGAATTGATACAGCAGACCATCCGCCGATTAAACAGCACCCAAGACGCTTGCCGTTTGCTAAACAGGAAGAGGTCGGAACACTACTACGAGAGATGCAGGAAAATGACATCATAGAACCGTCTTCGAGTCCGTGGGCATCTCCAATCGTCTTGGTTCGTAAGAAAGATGGCTCCACAAGATTTTGCGTGGACTATCGAAAACTTAACGACGTCACCAAGAAGGACAGCTACCCTCTTCCAAGGATAGATGACACCCTGGATACCCTTTCCGGTCATAAATGGTTCTCGACTTTAGATTTAAAGAGCGGATACTGGCAAGTGGAGATCCATCCCGAAGATAGAGAAAAAACAGCATTCACTTCCGGCCAAGGACTATGGCAGTTCAAAGTCATGCCGTTCGGGCTCTGCAATGCGCCAGCTACTTTCGAGCGCCTGATGGAGACCGTGCTAAAGGGTCTGACTTTTGAAGCTTGCCTTATTTACCTGGATGACGTCATAATAGGAGGGCGTACGTTTGAAGAACATCTTCAAAATATCCGGAAGGTGTTATCAAAATTAAGCGACACTAACTTGAAGCTAAACCCTTCGAAATGCAAGTTCTTCCAGAAAGAAGTCAATTATCTGGGACACATCATCTCTGCAGAAGGTGTTCGTACGGACCCCGAAAAAGTGTCCGCCGTAAAGAATTGGAAACGCCCTGAAAACCTCCGTGAGCTGCGAAGCTTCCTGGGACTATGTACTTATTACCGAAAGTTTGTGAAATGGTTCTCTAACATCGCAAGACCCTTGCACAAGCTAACAGAAAGTAAATAAAAGTTTCAGTGGACAAAAGAATGTGAAGATTCCTTCCTCCTGCTTAAAGAAGCTTTGACGTCTTCACCGATCTTAATATATCCACAACCGGACAAGCCATTTATCTTGGACACTGATGCCAGTAATGAGAGTGTCGGAGCAGTATTATCTCAGGAAATAGATGGCCAGGAACGAGTCGTAGCTTATTGGAGTAAGTGTTTATCGAAACCGGAAAGAAATTATTGTGTCACTCGAAAAGAGCTACTGGCTATTGTGAAAGCCATCGAGCATTTCCATCACTATCTCTATGGCCAAAATTTCTTCTACGTACCGATCATGCCTCTTTAACCTGGCTAATGAATTTTAGAAACACTGAAGGCCAGGTAGCCAGATGGATACAACGGCTCAACGAGTATTACTTTGACATCAGACATCGTAAAGGCTCCTCGCATGGAAATGCTGATGCCCTTTCAAGAAGACCATGCCCAGAAAATTGTCGTCATTGTTCCAGAGTAGAGACCAAATATGACTATGCTATACGCCAGATAACAACTTCAACAGCGACGCCACCCGATCCCTGGAGTGACGAGAAAGTTCGAGAAGACCAGATGGCGGATCCTGTTATTAAACCCCTTATAGAGTTTATGGAGTCTTACAGCAATAAACCAAGTTGGCAGGACATCTCGGCTTATAGTCCTACAACTAAGCAGTATTGGGCCCTCTGGAATTCTCTACATCTCAGGAATGGTGTTCTATACCGAAAATTCGAATCAGAGGATGGAAAGACATTCAGGTGGCAATTAGTACTTCCTCGATCTCGTATCCCAGAGGTACTCAAAGAATTGCATGGCAGCCCAACAGGAGGTCATTTCGGCGTCATGAAAACTTTGCACCGAGTTCGAGAGCGATTCTGCTGGGGTAAAGTGAGAGCTGACGTGGAACAGTGGTGCAAGTCCTGTGATGCCTGTTCAGCTCGGAAGGGGCCAAAGATACGTAGCCGAGGGAAGCTGCATCGCTACAATGTTGGAGCACCCTTCGAACGTATCGCTTTCGATATCCTGGGACCTCTGCCAAGGACTGCGTCTGGTAATAAGTACCTACTTGTTGTCATGGACTACTTCACGAAATGGCCCGAAGTGTACCCCATTCCGGATCAGGAAGCCCCCACCGTAGCGGAGGCTGTAGTGCAGCACTGGATATCGAGATATGGGGTACCTCTTCAACTTCATTCCGATCAGGGAAGAAATTTCGTCTCTGCGGTATTGAAGGGGGTCTGTGAACTACTCGGAATTGACAAGACCAAGACCACACCTTTGCACCCACAGTCAGATGGCATGGTGGAGAGGTTTAATCGTACCATCCTGAATAACCTCTCACTGATGGTCTCCAAGAACCAACAAGACTGGGACCAGAAAGTTCCTCTCTTTCTGCTAGCGTACCGCAGCGCCGTTCACGAGACTACCGGATATTCACCATCCCAGATGCTTTTTTGGCCGAGATCTTCGTCTCCCTTGTGACCTGCTGTTTGGTCGCCCTCCGGATACACCTTCATCGCCTGAGGAGTACGTGCAGAATCTCCAGGCACGTTTTGAAGATGTAAACAATTTGGCTCGAGAACGGATCAACCTGAGGACGGAGAAGATGAAGACTCGGTACGACACAAAAGCCACAGGACATCAATTCAAGGAAGGTGACAAGGTGTGGTTCTACAACCCGACTCGACGCAAAGGACTTTCTCCTAAGCTACAATCGCATTGGGACGGTCCTTATACAATTTTAAAGATAATAAACGACGTCGTAATCCGGATCCGTAAGTCAACGAATTCGAAGCCTAGAGTCGTTCATTACGACAGGCTTGCTCCATATTATGGCCATAATTCTTAGTGTGTCAATAATCGTGTAATTTATTTTGACCATGGTCTTGTATAAATAAGTTAGTGTGTAAATAATCTTGTAAATAATTTTGTTTATTGTTTTGTAAGTGTTTATTTTGTACTATGTATTACATGTTATTATTGCATATTCATTTAGTTGTTTTTAATCAATTGCTTTATTATTATGTTAACGTTTGATGAAGGGTTGTACTGCCCGGGACGTGCAGTTCTTGAGAGGGGGGCAATGTTACGAATTTAGTCTTATTCTAATTGTTTCTACTCATTTGTGTTCATTTTTACAGTTTAATTTGTCGTATCTAATGTGATTTTAACCCTGTTTACCTGTAATATCATTTCCACTGCATTGCACGGCCCCCATGCTTTAACATTGGTTTAAATGGTAAACTCGCCAAATATTGCAGCTAGCGCCAAGTTGGCGACGGATTTGGCGACTTAATTTTTGGCGCCAAATTTGGCGATATGTCGCCAAATGTGGGCGATAAGCTTGGCGACCATGGCAACCCTGCTCCTAATAACCCTGTCTGGCAACCCTATCGCGGTATTGTAACCCTATTGTATTGAATGTATTACTGTATTGAGCTTTTCTCGTACGTTCCGGATTTTGCTAGACCTTTCTATTTCTCGATTATTCTGGCAAGTGCAAGAGGTTTCTGACCGAAAGGTATAAAAGGGCCCGGGCCGGCTAGTCAGTTAGTCAGATCTCAGCTTTCATGCAAGTGATACCTCTCTGCTTGAGAGAGAGAGAGACGATTGCATAGTGCGTGTGTTATTGCTTTTATTGAGTTATTATTTTTGTGCTGAGTGTTTACTATTGCTTTTGTTAGTGTATTACATCTGTGTTATCAGTATTTTCATCGATTGTACGTGACTTTCTCGAACTGTTCTACAATTTGTGGAGGACTGTTTTGGCCAAGAATAAAATTGTTTTGGATTCCGCTCTTCGGCTTCAATCATTTCGAACCCCCGAAAACGTAACAATATATAAAACAGATCATTCTACCAAGAATTTTCCTTTTTAACATGGGCAATCAATAAAATAGAAAGTGAATTATATTGAACTGTCATTCATGGTTGAATAATGTACTCTTTCAAAATCCTAAGCATTGCTAAAATCACCAAAAATATTGCTCAGGATTTCAAAAAAAGTTTTGGGAAAAAGGGTACTAAAAATAAAATATTAAATTTTTCCCTCCCATCTGATAGCCATAATAAAAATTTATGCACAAACAATAATGACCTCTGAAATACCAATTTAAACATGCTATTGCACTCACATGATTAAGTCTCATTTTTACTTACTGATAGAAAACCAGGACAATCTTTTGATCAGTAATATTGTTCTGACACAATTTTACACAAATGCTTAAAACTGCTGCTGGCACACGCTGAAAATAATAATTATTGTAAGAATATTTCAATTTTAAACAAATGAATAAAAATAAACTTACATATTTAAAATAATTTTGTTATAAAAATTGAAAGAAAAATATAGTTGTGTTTAAAGTTTTTGTATATTTTAATAAAAGTATATAAGAATATAAATTTTTAGATAACATTATGCATAATAAAGTTATAACACACAATCGTTTTAGGAGGGATTGTACATTTAATCTAAAATTATTGTTCAGCTAAGCCAAAAATCAAACAGTACTTATTGGTTTAAGGTCATAAAAGCAAACACGGCAACACTTAGAAAACATGCCAAATTATGTTCTGTTATTATTGCACTTGTCGTGAATATATTTCATCAAATAATATCACTAATCGGGGCGTAGCTACCGCCGTATCAATGATACGGGACCCCTACATGTGTAACTTAAGTCCCACTAACAGGGTTCCCATATCTAAAAAAGTGCCCCGAAGGAATTATGATAGAGGGCCCCTTCAGAGCTAGCTATGCCAGTGTCACTAATGTTTGAATTGACTCAGAAAGGCAATTGTCCATCCAAGATAACATTACACTATCAAATAATATAACATTTTTAAAAAATGCTGCTCTAGCTCATTGAATTTTTAGTTCATACTATAAACACACATTTTTTTATGCCACATATTTGTATTAAATATTTGAGAATTCAGGGTGTTATGGGGCATTTACTTTGAAGTTTTAAGGAAGAAATTAACCACAACTAGTTAATAAATTTTGGTTCTGTTTCTTAATTCCCTAATAAATACTATTCTAAGTATGAAATAAGAGATTGAAGCAAGAATTAATCATTTCATAACTACAATTCCTTGAACAAAATTGTAGCTATTCATGTAAAACTCAAAGAGCGATTTTAGGAGAGAGATACTAAAACTAATCAAAATGCAGTTAGATAAAAGTTTAATTATTCATAATTAATATTTTTCATAATTTATACATTAACTGATTATATAATTTATTTATCTCCCAATAAAATATACATGTCAAGAAATGAAAATGCACTTAATATTATTCCGTCAAATGTATTGTAATATAAAATGTAATTTAAAAATTTGATAAAAATTATGCAATTTTGCAAATAAGTATTGAAAATATATGAAAGAGTAACTTAAATTTTTTTTAAAAAAATTATCCTCTAAAATTTTCAGATCTTCATGGGGGGGGGGACATACATATCTGTTATATAGAAAAAGTAATATTTTTATTAATGTGAGTTAATAGCAACCAAAAACTCTTAATTTTAAAATCAGTTCAACTTTTTTTTATTTCAGTAAAATCAAACTTTAATTGGAGGAACATCAATAGTGATTAAAAAGGAGAAGGGGGAGGGGCGGCAACAATAAAATGTTGGCAGAATAAATATGTTAATCCTAAGAACTTGCAGTTAAAAAATTTTCTCACACTTCAAAAAGAAAAAAAAATTATTTCTCTAGCTTTTTATAATTTCCCGTGTGTTAGATACCATCCCTTTAGAGATTTTTCAACTTCGTTTTAGAAAGTCTTCTTCACATTGTGTCAGTTCTTGAGAGAGAAGTTCTCATTATACAAAATCTCTTGTAATGCCAGATCTTGCTGATCAAATTTTATCACCATAATGATAATTAAATATTGTAAACATGTCATTCTAACAAATGATACATGTTACATTTTTTTGTAGTAACTTTGGCAGCGTCCTGAGAATTTTTAAAAAAATTTTTAACTCCTACACATTTTTGGCAATAATTATTCTCAAGATGGTTTATTTTTTGTTTTCTGAAAGAAGTTAGATTATAAATACATAGTTTGAACACATCAAACATTTAAAATATTCTAAAATTTCAGTCTGTGTTCTGACTAGCAAGATATTCCAGCTCACTACCTCACAGTATAGCAAGATAAAGATATTTACCAATTTATTTGCAACATTAATGTTTAAAAAGAACCATAACATCTCAAAATAAAATACAAGAGTATTTTTGCTAAGAATACTTGGTAAAATCCTAGGAGGACCCACTGCTGTTTTTGGCGCCAAAAAGCGCCAAATTGAAGGTTTTCAAAAAGGCGTCAATGACGAAAAACTCTTGGGAAGCGCATGCCTCAGCGGAGGGGAGAAGGGGGGATGAAATGGGCGTTTCGCAAAGATGAAAACGAATAAATACATTAAATTAATCATTATATAAAGAAAAAAATGGAGAAAGCAATGAAATTCATTTTAAAAAAGCATTCTAAAACCAGTGTGTACAACATGATTTACATTTTTAAAAAAGGACGAAAGGGGCGTTTCGCAAAAATAAAATCGAAGAAATACATGAAATCAATCATTTTAAAAAATTTTAAAAGGCACTTACCTTTCGCTTGCATTTCGTCTTGTTATGTTGGTGAATACACCCTTGCGATGGATGCAAGGAATTCATGAAAATTGTCATCCACCAACTTGTGACCTATTCTTATTAACTTTCAAGTCATTCAGCACGAACGCATTCATGCTCTTGCCAAACCAATATCTCGTCAAACGCAAGATAATAGTTATAGCAAGTTTGCTTTCACTAAACCAAGTGCCCTTTCTCACACTCCGAACAACGTCGTGGCGATTATCTTTCGACTGGTTGCGGCAACGCCATTCGTAGCCATCAACCGTTCCCTTCCGTTCTTGCAAACGCATATTTTTTTTACACCTTGGACATTCATAACAAGAAGCAATTAAATTAGCTTTCATACACCATTCTAACATCTCTTTCTTCCCCTTTGTGCCCAGGAGCACAAAGAAACCTGTCATAGCCTCACTTTCAATTAATTTCCTTTCACACGCCATTCTTAACAACAACCGGTGGAGAGCAAACCTTCTCAAACGAAGTCAAATGTCAAAATGACGTTTTTTCGGAAAGGGCGAAAAATGTTGTACTTTTTTTAGGGTTGCCATTTTTTCGGTGATTTGAAAATCCGAATTTTTGGATGAAATGGAAGGGTTACCATATTGTAACCTTTATCGCTCAAAATTTGGCGACCAAAAGTGGGTCCTCCTAGGATTCAACCGAATACTTAAACTGGGAATAAAAAAAGAATTGCACAGATAATTTTTTAAGAAGCAACAATACAAAAATTAAAAAAACAACAACATGCTAGAATTAGGTTCTAAAGACAATCGTGATCAAATACAATAGTTACTATAAGTAAATAAAATAAGAATTTTCCATTGTTTGTTAGTGATATTTTGTATATGCAGGTCACTAAAAATGTATATGAACAGTTTTGTAAAACTAAATCTGTTGCCTATTTTGAACAGATTTGGAATAAAACAATTATTCATACAAATAGCTATGCCATATATTTCACAAACATTTTATAATTTCATGCCACGAAATTGATATAATTTTGGTACCAATATAATTCATGTTACATATAGCATTAACAATTAATTTCTTTCTACAACTTTTGCTATCTTGCTCAAAGAAAACACTCAATTCATCACATCTTTTTATTCATTTACAACAGAATTACCGTATTTTCCTGTATATAATCTGCGGATTACGTGTTAAAAAAGTCAAATTTCGTTGTGTGTATTATACGCCGCCGCGGATTATCTGAGAAAAAACATTCTCCATCAGAAAAGCGAACAATAAAGTTTTGGAAGAAATGCCGTTTATGTTTTAAAAAATAAATAACAGATGGCGCTTTTATGACTCGGATGACGTATTTCAGCTATAACTAGTTTTTGTCCAATTACATTCAAAAACGAATTCGATTCCTCGGAAGGAAAAAACAATTAGTCGCTGGCGCCATTTCCATTTTTCTCTCTTGACTAGAGCTATTAAGTCCTTCGAAAGTTTTCATCAAGTTGAAGTGAAAGTGTTAAGTTACACTACAAACTTAAAAGGCTACCAAAATCGGGAAGCTGCAAGGTTTTTCAATGTTGACGAATTGAATATTCGTTTGTGGAGAAAAAACAAGACAAACTTCGAAAATTGTGATTGATGCTAAAGTGCCGATCATTTTGGTAAACCTCACTGGCCAGAATTAGAGGAAGAAATAAATAAAAGGATTTTAAAAGAAAGAGACAGTGGGGAAGCAATCTCGATCTAAATTTTTTTGCTGTTAACTTGCTAAATTAAAAAAAAAAAAAAGAAAGATTTTTTTCCACATGGAATGTTTTGTTTAACAACTCAAAGCATAGATGGCAGTAGCAAAGAATTTTTCTGTTTTATTGAGATTATCGTAAAAAATATCATACATATTTGAAAAGACATTTCGTAATAAATTTTTTTCCTGTACAATTTCTTACTTCTATTTTCAAATTATATTGTGTATTTTTTGTCTTTATGACATTCATTATCGGCAGTTTATATTTTGGATTATTCGGCCTAAAAACTGCCACGGATTATACGCCGCTGCGGATTATACAATGTTTTTTTTTTACTAGAAAAAAAGGCTTTGCGGATAATAGGCCGCTGCAGATTATATACAGGAAAATACGGTACATTAATATGGTAAGAAAAACTTAGTACTTATAAACTGGCCATATTTAATATTTAGCACAATGCTTGAAAAATATGAAACAAAGATATTCTTTTTAAATTTGAAATATAAGACATAACTGATACTTTTGTATCAACCAGATATTAATAGCAAACTAATTTATCTGCAAGAAAAGACTGCAGATTAAATGTTTGATGCCATCCTAAGGAGAATTGCCAAACATTTTCAGGTACTGTTCTATTTCAAAGGGGCATAAAAATGCAAAAAAAAAAAAAAAAAAAAAAAAAAAAAAATCAAATGCTAGTAATATTGTGTGAATCTATGCATGTGGAAAAAACCAGTGCCAGCTTATCCATTGGGCACTTGGGTGGGTGCCAATGGGCTTGGATAAGCTGGATTTGACCAGATTTTCAGGTTATAAATTTTGATCTGTCAGTGCCAAGGGGGCCTTTGGAAACAATTAAAAATTCCATGCATCCTTAATAAAGCAATAATTTAAGATTTGAATCTAGAATTGAGATTACCTTATTTTGTGTTTAATTTGGCAAAAAAAAAAAAAAAATTCAATTGGCACCACCAGCTTTCCAAAATACAAAAGTACCCATTTTTTATAACAAACAAAAATTGCTGAAATTTCCTAACACAGAGCTTAACCATCAAATGCAATCAAAATATAAATTCAAATACATATTTTAATTATTAATGCAATACACAAAACAAACTTTGCATTTCACGGAAAACAATATTCCTTTGAAGCAGTGCTTATCCTCCAGATAAGCGCCACTTCAAAGGAATAAGGATGGAGTGTGAAGCGGTATCATCTACATAAGCCAGTAACAGCCTCCAGACTGAAGTGATCATTTTGGTCTAGTGGTATGTTACGTGCTTACTGAACTGAAGGTTGCGGGTTCTGTCCTTTGGATAAGTGCACCACTTCACCTTGTTCTTGAGTTTAAGACAAATATCAAATTTCCATTTTGATAAAGCTGCTTAAGCAAGATTAGTAAAATGTTCAGTCAAAATAAACAAGGGTTCTGGTTAGAATTCTGCATACAAAGATTTATTTCATATTACACAATTCTAATATTTGGATTAAAATTATATTTCAATGATTTATCACTTGCATCTACTCAAAGAGCAATATTGAAATTTTTAACATTTTGCATAAATCATACTTTTATATCAACTATTGTATCCATTAAAATATTGGAGACGAAGTATTTTTTATGAATAATTGATATTTTGATAGAATACACAAACATTTCAATAAGTATATATTCCAAATAGTATATAGCAAAAAAAAAAATCCCTTACCACTAAATCTGCTTCATATCCTTGAACTAGTCTCTGGAAGCGATGATACAGCAACAACGCTTTGGCCACGGTTGTCATCGGACAACCTATAATTCTCCCTACAAAACATTCTACATTTAAAACAAGGATGAAGAAACTGATAAAATTTATCATCAGTTTAAAAACAGTATAAATATTTACCATTATTCTACTTAACATTATGTGAGGAAATTATAAAATGAAAATTTAGGTAATGAAAATTTAGGCCTACTTTAGCCCCTCCCCCTCCCATTTTCTCTTCTTTTTTTGGAAATTTTGCCAAATCATGCAAATATATTGATTGTTATCCAAAATTAGTAGAAAAAACAGTCTAAGTATAGAATTACATTTTCCAGTTCAGCTGGCCCAAAAATCTAAGATTTGAAGTCACATTTTTGCTGTCAAAACAGAGGGATACACTAAAATTCAACTGAAAGAGGTTTCATTTAATAATTATATTACTAAATTCAGGAAATATATCCTATACATCAAAATTTATTGTGAGAAAGCATCATATTTGATACAATAATAAAAACAAGCTTATGATTAATTGTATAGATACATTTCCTATTTTTAAAAAAATTAAAAAAAGTAACTTTTGATGTCATTTATATTAACATTATTTAAAATACTTTAACATCACTTGACCGAGAAGTCAAATTAATCATAGTGAATGAAAATTGTATCATATTCAAATATATGTGTCTGTGAATAGTTGTATTTTTTAATAAAATAAAAAATATTTCCAGAATTCATTCTTAATTAAACAATATTACACTTTTTATATTTTACTTTTCTCTAAATTTCAAAGCAACTCTGTAGAGTTCATGTCAAATTTTCTCATACATGCTTTTAAGACCACAGTAAGTATCCTAGGTACCTGTTTCTTTTACTAAGAAATTAAATATTAACAGGAATTTTATTTTCTACTTTTTCTCATACCTGGAATTATTGGTCTTAGTTACATACTTTCTATTTTGGTCAAACTGAGCCCAATACTTGTCAATTTACAGAAGGATGTGCCTATTATCTACTCTTAATTGTACTGATTGATTTGAAAATGTCATTCCTACCTATAGAAGAAGATAAGTTCCCAGGAAAAAATATTTATGTAAAACTTTGAATTGATTTAGATAAATTACTATAAATGAATATATCTAGCTAGAATGAAAAGTTTAAACAAAATAAATTTAATACATCTGCACAGAAATTTCCCTGTTGGTTCAAAATGAAATTAAAATGTCTATCAACATAAACATTTAGGGTTTGTTTTTTACATAATCTTATAGTAAATGTACATTTATTAAAATTGAATCACCATACTTTTCACAGCTGAACATCAAGAAAATTTTATACCAGAAGGATGTTTTGAAATTTTGTCACCAAGCAGTGTGCCCAGCTAGGATCCACCCAATTTCTATAAGTCCATGCATAAATTTATAAGCAATCCAAAAGAAGAATTTATTTTATAACTGTGCATATCACTTCCGAATAATATAAACACGCATCTACAATATTAAACAGTAATGTAAGACAAAAGTTACATCAGCAACAGAATTTTAACCTAAAATACAATTATAATGCAGAAATATAAGTTTATTAATGCATTGTTTGATTTGCCACAACTTCAAATTCCTTGAAAACAATAAAAATTCTAATATGTATTTGTGCAATTCAATACCCCCCAATTTGAAAAAGCGAAATGATTTGAGTACAAATCAATTTTTGCTTAAACAAATAAATAATTAGCAACAAATGTTTAAAAACTTAAGCAAAAGCTTTTAAAGTTTGTAACAACTAAAACACTAAATTTTATTATCATATTCTTTTGATGGCAAACGCATACTATATTTTAAAATAGTATTTGTCAAAATCATTTTCTTAAAGTAAAAGAAGTAGCAGAACGTACCGTATTCTTGTATAACAAGAGCTCCCTCTGAAATTTCCAGATCGGAATTCATACTCATGTCGATGTTAGAAAAGTCATGTATTAATTTATTTATAACTATAGACCAATTCTACTTTGTAAACAACTTGAGCCGAAACCGGATGACTTCCAAACCTACTTCCGGTGTAATGTTAAGCTGAATTCACACCAAAGCCATGAGCGTCTAGCCAATCGGAGACCACATTTGCCCAAGATGAAGTCTCTGAATGGCTAGACGCTCGACGCTGACAGCCTTGGTGTGAACATCAACATTGTTTTAAAAACTAATTCCGTATTACTTTTTACAAAATATTAATGAATAATTTAAGAAAAAAAAATCCCGCGTATTTCCTCTGGGGTTATGGATGAATTCAGATTGATTTATTTTCTTTTGCAAATCAATTGCAATTTCAAATGTATTCAATTCAATTCAATGTCAAACATGAAATAATCTATTATCTAACGGCACAGCAGTGAGCGTCGCTAACCACTATATCGGATGAGCGATTTTATCTATCAGTAACTCAAAGAAAAAATTAAACGAAACATTAGGAACTTTCCTGTGTCAGATTTAAGATGAGCAAGTCGACATTTTACAAGCAAACTGTTTCGCGGGAAATTTATCTCACGATACTCACGAACTCCTTTTTTATTACAAAAATCATGCGCACCTTCATCTATGCACTCTTTTAGCGCTTCAGAACGAATAGCATGAAGTGGCGTAAAAGACACTTTTAACTGTAAATTGTATGTTAGTGAATTTAATTTTTGTTTCAATTAGACTTCACTGTCAATAACTGGTCATTAACTAGCTTTTTATATATTTATTTAGGAGCACTATTTTTGTTATATATAAGAGTGGAGGTTATAATTAAGTTAAGCTATCAAGTAATATTCAACTAAAGGAAAAACTATTATTATTATTTTGGGAGTGATGATGAGGTAGTGGTTCAGTGTAACAACTCATTGTACTGGCGACATTTCAATAAAGTTAATATTAAGTTTAATAGTAAACGGAGTACGTGTTAACTTCTTAGAGTCTAGATTACTGATTATTACAGAGCAAGTTTGTGAATGCATAGCCACGTTAGAAAAATTGGATATTGAAAAAAGAAAATAAATAGATAAATAAAAATTTCAGCAAAGGTACCACCGCTTCTAGGCTTTCAATACAAGAGATTCTAGATATTCATAAATCTTCATGAAAATGAGCTAGAAGATGTGACAAAATAAGCGAAATGCTTGGCTCAAAGCATTGACAATTGGCCCGAAAAACATCAATGAAGAACAATTTGTGCAAGAATGTCAACATTTCAAAATCTACATGAAGGTGGAAAAAAATAAACAAGAGGAAAAATCTGTTGCTACATCCTGAAAATCAAGTTGGAAAGCACGTTCCCAAATTTAGAAGCCGCAATGAGAATTTACTTGGGTCTTCCTCTGACAATCTGTACAGCAGAGAAAAGCCTTTCTGCCCTTGAAAGAGTAAAGACTTAAATAAGGTCTACTATTGAAAAATAAAAGCTTAACAGTTTGATGTTGCTATGCACTCAAAATTATATTACAGTAGAAACTGATTACAATAATCAAAGCTCGAAGGAAACCTTTTTTGTACAAGTACAATGGCAGTGACTCAACAAAAAATAGGGACGTCTAAAAGTAAAAGATAGTTAACCGATAAATGATGAAAAAAATTAAAATTAACAAGTTGAAAATAGGTCATACAAGATGCATACTCTATACTGTAATTGCAAATGATTTCATTAATTTACTTTACTAATTTAATAAAGGATGGGTGGGTGGGAATGATGCCATAAGGTAAGGAATGAACAAGAGTGGCTAAGTCATGCCACTATCCTTTCCGTGTGACTGCTGGTTGCCAGTCCAGGACAAGGTGGGTCCATAGGGGGTGGATAATGGAAAGACTTTCCAAAGAGTAAAAACAAAGAAAGGGAATTGAGAGTTAAGGAAAAATCTATCTCAAACCAAAATTGGCAAAGTAAGAACTGAAGGAGGAGCGAGATGCTCTAGAAATAGTAGGAGGAGGGGCGTAACAAATTGAAGGTCCTAGAGCACCGGGAAGATTAAAAAGGGGCATGGAATGCGTCTTTATTAAAGTTGTTCTACCGTTTAATTCAAAATTAGTGCGACCAATCTTAAAAGCATATAACTATGAATGGTAAATTCTTATCTCTTTGTTGCCAGTTATATTTTAAAAATGAAACTTTTAGATTACCAATCAAACTATTTTTATTAGTGGTGGAAAAATGATGGCTCCGAAATTAGGTCGTCAAAACCGAAACGAAAATTTAAAGCTTTAGAAGGATGTTTTCTCAAATTCTGTTATAAATAAAGCCTTTAAAAATCAGAAAAGACATTTTGCTGATGGATTACTGTATAAACATCGAAAAGAAATAAAATTTGGTGGGGAACCAAAGGTTCAGGAAAAAAGATATGGACGAAAGGAATTCCTCCAGGAAAAAAAAAAAGAAACTGAAAAGATTTATTGATGCGGAAAATCCTCTACCTCAAAAAACTTTAGCGAAGAAATTATAGGTATCGCCAGATAAAGAAAACTGGTAATTAAAAGATTAATAAACTGGTCTGTCGTCAAATGTCTGCAAAGACAGTAGAAAAACGAAGAAAACGCGTTCTTGGTATCTGTATTTAATGTTACACAAAAGGAAGATACAAAGCATGTATAACTTCAGATGAAGCTCTGTTTCATCTGTCATTCACAACTGGAAAAACAAAGATACAATATATTTAACGCAAAAAACGCTTAAAAAACTCAGCTGTTTCGCAAAATGCAAGTTGGCCGTCAGATGTTATCGTATGGATGGGGGAATGTCCTCTCTCAAGGCTTTACAAACCCATTTTTTTTTGTAGAACCAAAGGATAAATTGATGCTAAATAGTATCAGAATAAAGTTTTTAAGCACTTGATAAAAAAAAAGTAAACGTCTTTACCCTCAAGGAAACTTAGTTTTACACCAAGATTTTGCACTAAGTCATACTGCAAAATCAACTATAAAAAGGCTGAAAGATTAAAAAATAAATTTTCTGCTTCCTGAGAAATGTCTACCACCATCCCCTGTCTGTGTTCATTTCGATTACTTTTTATGGGGATACTTAAAAACAATTAAACAGACGTAAAGTAAGAACTCTCCAAGGGTTTCAAAACGCAATCAAAGAGGAAGCTGGAAAAATATCCCAAAAATGGTCAAAAAAAAGCCCTTTTGGATTAGCAAAAACGTTTACGCAAAATGTACTATGCCAAAGGAAATTATATTTAAATTTTCATGTAAATAACTTAATTCGAAAAAGAGTTAGATGCTCTGAAATTGGTTACACTATTTTTGAATCAACCGGAATAAAGCAACAATTGGTGACGGACTTCGCAATTTTGAACGATGGTCAAATAATGAGGACAACATATGGGCTGGCACTCCACCTCTCTTCGAATTTCCACACCACACCAAGGGAGCACTTTGAACTTCTACTGGTTTAAGGTGAATCAACCGCCCTTCTACATAGCGGGCAGGCAATTCGGCGTGCTGAATGTTTAAAACATGAAATGAAGCAGCGATTTATTTTGGGAACTCTACAACATTGTGCAAACTATATGTTACTAAAAATGATGCACATTTAAATTATTTAAGTTTATAAATAAAATGAGATAAACTTTTAAAATAAAAGTTTATCATTTTATTGATAGTGTAGTAGCTATGGTCATGAACTCGTGGATGGTGTGTCACTAGTTCGAGTGTTAGGTGACACTGAAGACTCGTCGTGTAGAGAGGCTGATGCACGTTAAATCGAAGAAGCTCAAAATCCTCCTGTTAGCCAGATGAGGTAGTTTTGAGAGGATGGTGCCAGCTCAGGTGTCATCCTTGTCACTTGATCGAGGCTTAAAATTACAAGGTTCGCGCAGCCAATAGCCCTAGTGTTACACTATACAGTGGAGGTAATATAGCTCTCACTCATTCAAAATAAAACAAAAACAGTTGGAATTGGCGTGGAACCCGGCATTGAAAGAAACACACTATTATTTAACAAAACCCGTTGGATAATGCTAATCTTATGTGTGTAATTAACACGCACCAAAAATATGCATTTACTTTAATTATAACTACTGCTTTGCTTTCAGTAGTTCATTTAAAGCCATATCAATGTAAAATAGCGAAAAGATTCCGTACAATGACGCTGGATGACGCTGGATGTCACTGGGAAATGGAACACGAAGTGTTCCTCCATCCCATATCTAGTTTGTAGATGAGTCCTTATGTGAATGGGCCTGCCTGAGTGAGTGTGTCCTTATTGGTGGATCAGAGGTGGCAAGGGGGCGTGGCTACGAGATCGAGGATTTTCTTCCATACGGTTTTGGCGGGAAAGTCTATGTGCTGTCTAAAAGGCTTTGCTGTGGTTGGTCCATGGCACTGTGAGAGTAGGCACTCTATTGGCTGCACTGAAGTATTGGAATATATCAAAGGGGAGGTCTAGAGAACTAGCCTGTGTGGGGTTGCAGATGAGTAAACTTAAAATGAATTTAAAGATAATAAAAATTAAGAATAAAAATTAAGAATTAAAAATTAAAAAATGAGAATTTAGCAAAGATAGTGGTCACTCGCCACCCGGCAAGTGACTAATTTAATTGTTAGGGGGGATTGTAGGAGTCTAGGAGGATTCTCCTAGGTCTCTTGAGATCTGGCATAGGAATATAATTATTGAGCATTTTTACATTATCGTTATCAATATTAGGTAAATTATTATAGAAGGAAATGGCTAGCTTTTGAATATAGTTTTTAAAAGGGAGAATTTTAGTATCTTCATAAATTTTAGAATTTCTGGTATATCTATCTGCTCTTACTATATTTCTGATAATCGAGTTCTGAGCAACCTCGAGTGTTTTAATATTAGAGTCTGCTGCGTAACCCCACGCAGGAGAACCGTAAGTCAGAATTGGACGCAGCACGGCAGTGTAGAGAAGTAGATTCCGTACAACCTTCTAGCATTGGTTTTAAAATTCAATATTTTTATAATGAAGTGGTATCCCTAACATTCCTTCATTTTCAAATAATTTTTTCGTTAGCTCTATATCTGCAATTGTACTTTTGTAACGGATCTCACACGAGTTCTTATCTTTACCGTACAAATCATTGAGTGTTATAATGAATATAAGTGTACGTTACATCCAATTAATCAATAACATTATTTTGAATACTAGGACCATAGTAATCTCTCATTAATTCATCGAAATATGATACACATTATTATAGCACTTACACTGAAAGATATTATCATATATATATATATATATATATATATATATATATATATATATATATATATATATATATATATATATATATATATATATATATATATGTATATTATGTTATAAGCATTTATATTGCTCTGTTATATTTATTTTTGTCAGAATTGCAATATTCACAAGCAACATCGCCCCTTACGTTATAATGGGAAACTTAGGGGACTTAGAACTTAACGAAACCTTGGTGGTAGATTCAAGTTGTTATCAGTTTAGGTGACCATTTTTAGCGAGTTCGGGACCTTATGGATTTTTCTAGAAATTAGTGAAGAAATCCACTAATTTCACGATTTATGACGTAAATGGATTTTTCTCGAAGGATCCACCGGGCCTATAAATAGAGTTGCTCACAGAAATGAGGCAGTATTGCTTTGACTAGCGATTACTAAACTTGCCTTGACCGTGATTATCAATTAGCTCCGCTTTGCTTGTGAATAATCCTTTACATACGTGTATTTTAGACACTCATAATTGCGTCTGAGTGCTGTTAAAGGTGTGAAGACCTTCTGAGATGCATTGTGTAAATATTGTTGCTGAATCCTGTATTTCAAGGATCGGGTTTTCGGCAATAAATTCTCATCGCTCTTAAATAACTGTTGTTTTTCGTGACTGATTTGCATAAAATCCTCGAAACCCGATCAACGTAGCATTATATATATATATGCTTTTATGTATGTTATATGTAATAATTCACAGCTTAAATTTTCTCTCGAAAGATTTTATTTAATTTATAATGGT
Source organism: Trichonephila clavipes (assembly GCA_019973935.1). Lineage (NCBI taxonomy): Eukaryota > Metazoa > Arthropoda > Arachnida > Araneae > Nephilidae > Trichonephila > Trichonephila clavipes. Next base: position 79,056 of record BMAU01000330.1, on the reverse strand, counting down.
CTTGAGCCCGCCAAGATTACGCTTATAAGGAATTTTTAATCTATCCACCTGAGGGGAAATATACTGTTATAGCCACAACTTTATCTCCTAATTAACTGCCACGCTCCCTTTTTTTTAAAACAAGATGATGCAATGTTGTATCATTCGCGTATTCTGACCAATAGCAGAAGTTATTAGTGGAAATCATGTGATTAAAAAAGCTTCCGGTTGGGAAAGCTACAAAAGCTGAGATCTTCAAAAAGCGCTTTTGTGTACTGTTCTACATATTCACTGCCTATGTATTATTTGTTTTGCTGTTTTTCTTCGCGTGGCTTAATTTGTGTAAAATAAAATATGCAACTCTCTAAAATGCCAAGGAATGCCTCCTTTCAACGATTGCAACAAATTTAAAGATTCTTCCAGTTAAATGCCTTAAATAAAATTACACACACAGTCAGACCCCGATTTAACGAATTCATCGGGACCGAACATTTCGAGTCGTAAATCTTCCTGGAACTTTACAATTATATGCGGTTTCCATTCTGTGCCATCCCTAGCGACATATATATCAGGATTTACTCGAATATTATCAATTACATCTGCACTTTTTTCAGATTCTTCGCAGTCCCTATCACTCAATCTTATGTCTTCATCGGAATCTAAATAAAACAAGACACCGCCATCCGATTCATTCTCAGAAAGCTCTAGCAAAAAATTACCAATTCCAATCAGGACTTAGACCCTTTTTACGAGTCATCGTCTTAGGGTGCACAAGGTTTGAAAATCGAATGATTTTTTTAATGAGCAGATAAGTAAATGCCATGTAGCGAAACACTTAGACACAACGATTTTTGTATAACTGACTCGTTTTCGCTGGAAATCCAATAACATTGTATTCATGGTTAATTAAATGGGCGATATTACTTCTGGAAATTTGTTTTATAATCGTATCCACTTAGTGAACTATTTTTTGGTGAACAACAGCTATTTATAATAATAAATTGCCTTGGTATCGAAACGACACCAGTGGACGTTATTAGTACATTTATTTGTAAAATCTCTCCCAATTAACCTAGCATCACAAACTTTTTCGGTGTAATCACTATGAAAAATTATTAAAAGTCCCAAAGAATTTTCAAATTAACTGCAAAAACGTCGGGAAAGAGAGCAAACTAAACATGCTCCGGTGTCCAATCGACACTGTGATGGACGTTCTAGTGTTAAATCAGAGAAAAACAATTCATCACACACACCTGCAATTCGGTTTTGTGCTTATAAAAATTCTGTTGAATTAAGGATTAATATTTTGTGAGTCATATTGAAAAATGGAAGCTCTTAAATATTTTGTGTTAGTTTGTAATAGTTCAATAGAGTTTTCGCACAATATTCAGTACTAACAAAATGTACAAATGGAAACATTTGTGGAGTGTATTTTGTTTATTGCTCTCACTCTCTCGTAGTCCATTCATCCTTCGTAAGAGCTGAGAAATAAAGTGAAGCACAAAGTGCTTTGCACTCACATATAGGGGGTTCCCGAATGCACTGTACAAACTTGGAGGGGAGGTAGAGAGCATCCTGAGGAGCCATAATTACATAGGAAAGAATATGTGGAAATGTAACTCTTACGACATAAAGAGACACAAAGAGAGTGAGGCCATAACACAGAATGTAGTATAAAACGCTATATTACACACACACACACACACACACACACACACACACACACACACACACACACACACACACACACACACACACACACACACACACACACACACACACACACACACACACACACACACACACACACACACACACACACACACACACACACACACACACACACACACACACACACACACACACACACTCACACACACACACACACACACACACACACACGCACACATACACAAAACAATGATAAATAAAAAGTATGACATAAAAGCACTACAAGAGGTGTTCGAAATTGCAGCCATTGGCATGTATGCACTCGAAAGGGGCATCCACTTACCAAATTTAAATACTGTACGTCTAACAGTTTAAAAATTGAAATGATTATGTAGAACGCCACTTTGGTTCCCGCAACGCCACTTGGAAGTCAATTTTCTAAAAAATCCATTTTGTAGCGGATCTCTACGCCATGAAAAGTATCTGCGTACCAAATTTCAAGACTGTACGTCTAATAGATTAAAAATGGAAATGATTATGCATAACGCCCCTTGGAGGTCGATTTTCGTAAAAATCGTTCTGTAGGGGATCTCTACTCTATGAAAGGAATCTTCGTACCAAGTTTCCAGACGGTGTATATAATAGTTTTTAATAAGGGAACTAATTATCTATAACGCCCCTTAGGTTTCGATCTTAGCTGATGTCTACTCTATAAAAGGAGCCTGCCTACCAAATTTCAAGTGTGTAGGTTTAATATAGTTCCGGAAATATCTTAATTAGTCAGTAAGTTAGTTGCTTTTCTCCTTTGGGGGATATTTGTTCGGGAGCACCTAGAACCCCAACTCTGATTTAAAAAAAATCAAAAACTTTCCCGGGGATATTCTCAATAATTTCCCAAATTTTCACGGCGATTTGATATATAGTTTTTGAAATCTATCGAGTACAGACAGACACACATTCATCTTTAGGTTGATTTGTCGAATCGGCCGCGTTTCGTGCCAAGTATTTTCTCGCCAAATCGATAATTGCGCTAAATCTGGTAACCCGTCTGAATTTGTTTTCCAGCGAAGTCGCTTTTTGGTGAAATTTTGCGCATGCGAAGTAGATTTATTTAATTTTAACAGTTTTAACGATATCGCGGCAAGTTAGCGCATTCGTCATTCGTTTTTTATTTTAACAGTTTAATTCTTCAACGGTCTTTCTCACGCATTAGCAGAAAGCTTTTATTATTTTAAAAATTAACGATAATCACTAATGCGATTGCTCAGCTCTCTTTTTTTAACGACTTCAGAAACCTTTCTCAACGGCATTAGTTTCGCTTGTTCCGGAAATTCCGTTGGACCAGACGTTTTCTTACGATTCGTTTTTTCGTTGTGGAATCATTTTAACAGGTAATATTACTCTTTTTCTCCGCATAAATTTTCACAGATTGCCACGATGTGATTAGAGAGATTTCGAATGAATGCATGAGAAATTATGATTAATATTGTGAAATGTTTTTTTACCATGTTGTCTGTGCTTGGAAAGAAAGCTGTTTTAGAATGGTGCATGAAAGAAGGTTTGATTGGATCATCGTATGTATTTCCGAAATGTTGAAAAAGTATGGAATTGAGAGAAAAAACGGGTAAGAAAGTGAATGGTGGTTTTTGAATGGTACTGCAGAATTCAGTCCTGTGTAAAAGAGGATACCCATCATGTGTTTAGGAGTGTAAGGTAAGGGTTTTGGTTTGAATTGAGTAATATGGATTTGTGTGCACCGTTTTGTTAGTGATGGAAAAATAAAAATACTTTGGAAGGTGCTCTCAGAAATATGCAGACGCACACTGTTTTAGTAGGGAACTCATTGTCATCATAAATGTCGGAAAAGCAGCATTTTTTAAAGGTAAGTGAAATTATTTCCATTTATAAATGCCTAAATTTTAAAATGATATTTTTAAATGATTTTCTTTCCTCCATCTTGAATTTCGCGCTCCGGCGTTGCGTGTTGTGGTAGGGTTGCTACTCCAAAACACAACACGCAAAAACGCACCAAATTGGCGAATTTTCAAAATTTGGCGGAAAGGCGGCCGATTCGACAATTTCACCCATCTTTATATATAGAGATTATCGCAATCGTGGTGTTACATAAATATAATTATGCAAAACCACATCCTTTTGCCTGCTATATCACAGGCAGATTGCGCTCCTCTCTTTTGGAAGAAAATTCATTTTTATCCATGTTGCAGTTCAAAGGACTGCGTACGTTCTTAGTCAGAAATTGCCTTTTTCCTTTGTAAGATGCTATTCGTGTATACTTTTTTCTTCAAAGGGACTGGCTTGGTACTTCTACCATTGCAGATCTAGTACATTCCCCCAGAGGCTGAGATCACTTTTTAGTGCGGCACCATTCATGCGATATCAATTGCCACAGGTAATTTTGACGCCAAGCTTCCACCCGTGAGAGAAGCACCTGAGCTCTGACGTTTCGAACTGAGTCTCGGAATTTTGCTGAGAGCACCCAATGGATCTTTTGTATGTTACATGGAAGATGTCGATTTTCTGCATTAGGAAAATTCACCGACTTGGGCCGGGGTCGAATCCGCAACCTTAGCCCACCACGGCTTCAAAATACGAGGTACCTTACCAAAAAACAGTATTACCCTCTCATCGTAATTAATAAGAAAAAAAGAGAAGAATTAATTAAAAGTTCCATAAAATTTTAAAGATACTATTAAAATTATTAACAACAGCTCAGAGCCGTTCTAAAAGAAAGCTTCTTCACCAGTAGCGGAGGACATACTACCAGTGAGAGAGCGAGAAATAATTCAGTCAGCAAGTATGAAACATATTTAATGAGGCACCAACCCGGAGAGAGGTGGTAGAAATCTGTGCTCTTCTCTAATTCGTCCTTAACGGAACGAAATCAGAAAGTAGACACGGAATTTGGAAGATAAAAAAGATGAAATGGAAAATAAAAGCAATTAATGCCGTGGTGCTCGTGGTACACGATGTTTAAATAAAGGGAAAGGACAAACACTGCTGAATCGTGTAGTGATGACGGGAGTGTCGCTGAACAGCGAACGAAAAGAGAAGGCGTTGACACAGAAAGTGTCCATAATGTGATGCCATCTGCTGGAAAATGAGTAAAATAAAGGATGATCCACAAAAGATGTGGAAAAGGAGAATAATTGACATGGAATTAAACTACCACGCAAGACCGATTCAAAAGAATGTGGGTTTAAGTCGAAGTATTTTAATGGAGATGAAATCTTGCACTTACAAAATGACAAAAGTAAAAATTAGAGAATTTTTGTTTTTTAGAGAAAATTTTTTTTTTGAAAAGAGTTACCAAAGACTATATGTAGGATATCCGAACTCTTTTAAGGACTGGAAAATGCTGATATATGTAGTGAAGAGCAGCTCTAGGTCTTTTTGCAGAGCTTAGAACTGAGTTATCATAGGCAGGGATGACTCGGATAGATTGGTTAGGAATTTGAGGTAATCTGTCAAAAAACTTTTAGACTGATTTTTAATGAAATCAAGAATTGGATCAATTTTGAGATCTTTGTGCAAGATTTCGTTTCTGACAAACCAAAGAGCATTAGTAATTTTTCGAAGGTGTTTATTTTGAAAAACGTGCAATTTTTTCAAGTGAGTTACTGCAGCAGAAGCCCAGATGGGAGATGCATATAACAAATTGGTCGGAGAAATAATTTATAGAGCAAAACCTTGTGTCTGACTGGGAGCCTACACTTTCGAGAAATTAAGCAATTGAGCGTTTGGCTCATTCCTGCCGTTTTTTGAAGTGCAGCACAGATGTGGGGGGAGAAGTTCAAGAATGAACTCCAGGTACTTAAATTCAGTGTCTCAGGGGACGGGTTGGTCAAAAATATAGATATTGGGTAAATTTCCTATACACCTTTGTTTCGTAAAGAGGAGGCTTGCGCTTTTTGATGCATTAACTTTGATTTTCCAAGCAACGAGCCAGAGCTGAAGTCTTGTGATGTAATTTTGTAATCTTTCAATAATTTTGAAATTATAAGTGTGTTGACTAATGACAGCAGTGTCATCCGCATACATTGCTAAATGGACATTGTCAGCCTTCGGAATGTCGTTAATATATAAGTTAAAAAGTCTTGGTTCAAGCAAACTTCCTTGAGGAATTCCACTTTTTACTGGACGAGGGCTGGAGAGGCAGTTTTCGACTCTAACTCTAAACTCTCTCGAGTTTAGGTATGAGTGAATAATTTTTAGGATTTGGTCCGAAAATCCAAGTCTCATCATCTTGGATATTAAGCCATTATGCCAAATTTTGTCAAAGGCTTTGGCTATGTCCACAAATAGCAAACCCGTGGACTGATGGTTTTGGAAGCCTGTGTGAACCAATTCAGTGACTCTGAGTAACTGGGTTACTGTGGAGCACTTAGTTACAAAGCCATGCTGTTCTGGAATAATAATATTCCTGGCTAAGCAGTGTTGGTTCAGGCGGTTCAAAATCACGAATTCGTATGCTTTACTCAAGCTACTAAGTAGTGATATTAGACGGTAATGTTGAGGATTAGAGTCATCAGAATTGTGGGTTTAAGAATGGGGATCACCACGGCCATCCTCCAACTTTTAGGGATGTAGCAATTTTCTAAAAGCATGTTGAACAGCAAAGCAATGAAAATGATAAATTTAGTGGGAAGATTTTTAAGGATGCGATTTTTTTTGTGATGAGATCAATACCAGGAGATTTGTTTGGTTTGAGATTTTTAATGAATCTCTGTATTTCAGAGGGAGATGTTTTCCTGATCCATACAGGTAGGGGAATCAAGGAATCTTTGGACTTTCCTTTGTATATGTTGAGAGAATCTAGGATTCTCCACATCAGTATTTGGTTCAAATTGTTTTTGAAGGCTGTCAGCAATTACCTCAGCCTTTTCAATCGGGGCAACTGCGATACTGCCGAGAGCGCCCATTAGGGGGGGGGAATGTGATGAAAAGGCTTTTTGAGAAAGCAGGTACGCCTCCAAAGAGTGCCTGTGTTTCGGGAGATAACTCCTCAATTGTTTTCTCCCATCTTGCACGGGAGAGGTGTCTGATATCACTAGCAATCTCGTTGCTGATAGTACGGAGTTCATTTTTAAGAGCAGGGTCTCTAGATTTTTGCCAAAATCTCCGTACCCTATTTCTGTGGCGAATTTTGGAGCGAATATCTGGAGGTAATTTAATAGGTGCGGTTTTAAATTTGGGTTTTGAAGCAGCCACAAGTGCTTCGGAGATATTTTCTCCAAGCCGACCAATCGCAACGTCGAGATGTTCATTGCTGGGAGACGCCGGAATGGGAAGTGGCTTAATAATTAAGAAGGAATTGGAAGTTCTCCCAATTGGTGGAGAGTTGCACTGGAATTTTCGTAATATCAGAGTTAGTGTATAGAGTTAAAATGACCGGTAGATGATCCGAACAAAGATCCTCTATAACTCTAATGTCATAATTAAAAGGGATATTTTTGAAAACAGCCAGGTCTATAATTGAGTCACGTACTCCCGGCCGAGAACGTGAATTAATATGCGTTGGAGTGTAAGGTGCAACAATCCTTGCATTGGGATAATTTTGAATAATTCTTTTAAGACGAAAGCCAAAATTGTTCGACCTGGTGTTATTCCACGTTTTGTGATTAGCATTAAGGTCTCCAGCAATGATTAAGTTATTACCTGAATTTAGAATTTTAAGAAAATCCTTTTCGGGGAATTTTCTGTTGATTTCCGCACAAAAACGAGCATAACCAGAAACTACTTGGAGGGGAGGGAAATTATTAATTTTAATTTCAATAGCAGTAGCATCCATATACTGTATCCCCGGTAAAGGGGCTCTGCTTTGAACGAAATTACTTTTACAGTATATAGCGGTACCTCCTGCTGTACGAATTCTAGGAAAAATTACACGATCATCTTTATAAAGATGATAATTTGCAATCAGGGGGTCCTGACCAGGTTCTAGTTTGGTTTCTTGGACCAAAAACAGGTCAAGATTTTGCTCCAAAACGAAATTTCTGACTTCATGAATTTTGGAGTACAGACCGCGTTTGCGTTCCAAAACCCAATTGAGATTGATTGCACGTTTGCACGATTGAAAGTTAGGCTGAATTGTGGGCAACATATTTACGCCCATTTTTTAACGTGACATAGGCCTGAAAAATTTCGCAGGCCTTATCGTCAGGATGAGAAAGTTTTCGGAGTGCCGGGAGTGCTACTCGGAAAGCCCGGGCCAACAGTTCCTCATCGACTCCTTCATCATTAGCTATCTGAATTACATTTGTGAAAATGGTTGAAAAATTGGAATTTGAGGTGTTAACATGACTAATCTCACTGATCTGTCCAGAAACAACTTTAGAATATGACACGGAGGGAATGATAGCGCGGTAGTTTGGTTGAGGCTGTTGGATCTTGGATTGAGCATTCATGCTACTTTTTAAGTTTAGATCATTACGAGAGCCTAAATTTCTCTCTTGAATTTTATTTTGTGGCAAGTTATTAGGATTATTTCCCTTAGGATGTTGATTTTTATTTTGATTGCCCTTTTGGGACGCTTTTTTATTATTTTTAATCTTCGGAAAACGGGGGCATTGGCGCCAATTCGCCACATGTTCCCCACCGCAGTTGGCACAAATTAGTGGGTCTTCAAATGCACGATTACAGTTTTTAGCCTCGTGAGGCCCTGCGCATTTAAGGCATTTAATTGGGAGATGGCAGACTTCCGAAGAATGGAAAAAACCCTGGCATCTCCAGCACTGATTGGGTCTTTTATTGCGACTATTGTCATAGCGCTCAAAGGAAATTTGTGTGCAAAACATTTCAGTAAACTGAAAGATAGTGTCAGCTTTGGCATCATTTACAAGTTGTAGGTAAATTAGCGGCATGGGAGCTTTGGTTTTAAATTTTTGTAATCGGGAGATTTTATGGATCTGAAATCCTTCTCTGTCGATTTCAACACGTATTTCTTCTACTTTAGTGGAAGTAGGAAGACCACGGATTAATAATTTAATGGGCCGATCAGATTTAAGCATAAATGATTTATACTCAACTCCTTCATGTCGAAGGAATTGAGCGAGTTTAAGATATTCGTCATCACTTTGGACAGTAATGCGAAGAAATTTACCAGTTAGTTTACTTATTAGAGTTGGGGCTAATTGCCTAGCTATGGAAATTAAAGTGCACCAATTGTCAGGAGGGTTGACAAAAATGAGTGGAATTCGATTTTGGGGGGTGCCAACTGTCGTAGGATTGCTTTTACCAGTATCCTCGTCCTCAATCTCAGAATCACACGATTCAGCAGGTGGGGGCGGGGCTTGAGCGGGGTTAGAAGTCTGGGAGGTGGTAGGAGGCAAGGAAGGGTTTTTCTCACCGATTTCTTTGCGGTATGTCTTTTGTCTGGGGTTTGAAACCCATCATCATCAATCAGTCTTTTTTTGTCGGTTTTCAGTCTTAATTTTTTTAAAGTTCTCTTGTTGGGAGAGTTCAGTGTGGTGTCAGACGGAACACACACACACAGTCTCTTTTGGAGTAGAGTCCACAGGAATTAGATGTGCGCGTTGCTCTTCCACTTTCTTGATGATGGCGTCCAGGGCCTCGATAGATATGAGGAGCCGGAACAGCGATAAATTCATCCTTTCGTTGGTGGCAAGAAGGACGGTGTGGATTTTTCCCAATTCTGCACAAGTGGCGGTATACTCGTCGCTATAGTTGCTGGTACAATGGAAAGTTTCCTTGCCCAGATGGCGTAAGAGTCTCTGAGATTTATCAGTTCTCTTACTGATTGTTGATTATCGTAGATGAATTCGTCAGTAATCACGAATCTGGAAGGTGAAGATGGTATGTGAACATTATTGATAATTCCATTTTGAGTCAAATTCATGTCATTAGCGGTAGCCATAATTCGGTCCAGGTCAAAAGGATTGGAAGCAGAGCCAATAATAACCTACGTGCACAAGCTGTGCAGTCGCAGGCAAGCAAAAGAAATGAGCTCAGAAATTAACTCTGTTCTCGACGGAGTCTGGAGCTAGAATCCTGGTGAAGAGGTAAGCGAAAGCTGCGGCAAGAAGGAAAGCAGAAAAGCTTGAGAAAAACGACCTCACTTCGTGAAGGCGTAAACTAGAATCCCGCAACCTTAGGTGCAGAAGGCCAGCGACAAACCAACTACGCCACCCAGCCTGGCATTCACTATCCTAAAACCAGTCTTATGTTCTCTCTGTGGTAGAGCTTAGTATCAAATATTTTCCCTATATGTGTCATTTTATTAATTTTTTATTTTAAACCAATAGCCCTTGGACGTACATCTATACCAGACATTTCCAAACTTTTTGTCTCGTAAACCCCTTGCCATGTTTTTCGGTAGACTCCTGCATACCTAAAATTGAATTTTTGCAAATTTATCAACTTAAATGCCTCTTTGACAACTGGTATAGAGCTACTACTTTTAACTGCAGTGAAGTTTAAAACTTAAGAAACACATGTTAATGAAATTAAAATTTAATTAATATATAAAATAACTGATCAATAAACAAATATTTATTACTGGAGGGATGAATCTTGTGCTTCAATAACAAATTTTCAACATCTGGCATCAATCTTGCCAGGTTTATCCCTAAATCTCCTCTGTTAGTAATGTCCAATCTTCTTTCCCCCTTTATTTTGGAGATTCGCAACCATGCTGTAATTTCTTATCATTAGGAAAAGCAATTAAAAACTTTCTCGCAGCACTTCATAATTTAGGATAAGTAACAGGTACGTTCTTTTAAAGCTACAATGCTGACATCCATTTTTAAACTTTTCTTTAAGATCTCCGTTTTACTGCCTATTTCATCTGTTCAGTTCCTCTTATAATATAAGTATGACCATATGAATTCATTGGCCAGTGGGGGAATTAGACAAAACCTTCTCTGATTAAAATCTGAATAAGGGACACTTAAATGTTAAGGAGACATGGTACGATTTACGCAAAAAATTTTAATTTAAGGATTTTCAAAATTTTTTTGGTTGCCTCTATTGTGAGTATACTATGTAGAACAGATTTTGTGCTCAAAGGTTCATAAAAAGCGAGCCATTTAATTTTTTAAGGAAAAAACTTATAAAATTTGTGATTTTAAAATGCTCCTCCTACAAAAGTTTACGTACACGCATGAAATTTGATTTACAAGTACGTCAAACTATGTATAACAAAAGTTGGTAGGGGTTTTGCGACAGTAAAATTCGTATTTGTTCAATACTTCTTTTTATGAATGCTTATTGAAAATTCCTTAAAACATGTATAAATTCTGACTTCAATTATTTTTAAAAAAATAAGTATTGCTTTCATTCAAAAATGCATACCAACTTTTATTACATGTACTATTAGCAATAGGTAAAAAAAAATCAAAGCATATTAGGCACAATTGAAAAATAGCCTTAGCATTTTAAATGAAGACAAACTAGTTAGTTTATCTTTCTCAGATAAGTTAGTTTAAAATTTTTATTTGCCATAGGGATGTGAATATAAACGAACGTAAAAGCTATCATAATTCTGCGTCTTTTAAGTTTAGAGCGTTCAAATTTTGTGAGGTTCTAGAAAGGTATATAAAGAATAATTTTTTTTAGCTAAGAAAATTAGATTCGATTGTTTTATTTATTTTTGTCAATGGGCTCAATTCATGTGATCTCATAGTCACATGATAGAGAAAACCACGTGATTATAGCCAATCGGTTCAAAAACTCGCGTGATGTCACAGTCACACGATAAAAGCTATTTTGTATTTCCAGCTAATCAGTTCACGTGCTTCGTTGTTGCCAACTTTTGTTCTTTGTAGATACTTATTCTTAAAAAGTACATATGTATATAAAATGCCTTTTGCTTAGAAGTAAGTACAGTCAACCCTCCTATAACGCGGTTTCTATGTAACGCGCAGCTGAAATTGCGGCAGCCCTCCTATAACCAAGGCCGTCTTGAACAAAGAACGTCTTTCTAGAAAGCTTTGCTATAACGCGGTACTCTTACAGGGCGGTTTCCGTTTAACAACGTCCCATCAGTTCTTTTCGATAGGGATAACGTATATTAGTGTTAGTTTTTTGGTTTTTTTTCCGCGGGATCTATGCTCAGCAAAAGTAACATATTGTTTCAAATTTTGTGTAATGAACGCTTAAAATAGTGTACATATTTACATCTGGAAGTGCAATACATTAATATTACTTTCTGTTGTATTTATTTTATGTTAAAATCTTGCCACCACCTCTCCGAAATCTAGTTTTATTATGAAACAAAAAAGTAGTGATGACACTGATCGAGGAATAAATTAAAAGCGGAGCGCGCACTGAGGCATGGCGTAGACAAAACAAAATGATTAAGGAATCGCGCCAAAAAGCGCTTTGCACTCCTATATTAAATCAGTAACGCCGGTGGAGTTTATCTCGTCTTTTGTATTTATTGGTCTCCATATAACGCGGTACGAATGATGTGATTTGTACTAATTCTGAGTTTCTTATAGCGTGGTTTCCATATCGCGCGGCATGCACTCACCGCGTTATAGGAGGGTTGACTATATATGCCGAAAATAAGAGTTTTTCTTCTTTTTTTTAATTTTAAAAAATCTTTGTGTGTGTGTGTGTGTGAAGAAATTTTTTTTCATAACATTTAAACATATGTATCCAGTTATGAAATTTGATCCAAATTTTGCAAAAAGAACAACAAGTACAATTAGTTTAATGTCTGTTTCGAATTCAATAGAGAACACGTGTTAGTTTCTGTCATGTGACCAGCATGAATTGAGCCCATTGAATCTTACTGTGTCCCTTTAAAACTGTTTTCGGCATATATACACGAGAGTGAACTTGACGCGAAGCACATTTTCAGACAGAAAAAGTGCCTCAATTTTTATAAAAATGAGTCACATTGTAACTCATGCATTTGTTTATGATATAGTGTTTTTAAAATTTCGCGAAATATTTCATAAATAATTAGTTTTTCCTTTTAACATGTGAAGGGATAGCTCATTTAGCGTTACGGTATAGGGGAAAAATGCAAAACACATTTTATAAAAGAAAAAATGTTTTAACTCGGATAAAAATGAGTAGTACGATAAAATATGAGGTTCTCTACAGGATAGTGTAGCCAGAATATATAATATTAATGTTTGCGTACTTTTATATCTGAAAAAATATTCCGAATTCGGCCCCTATTCTTTAACATTCGCCGAAGATTGCCTTAAACGTAGGTTGAAGCTCCTTTTTCCAGGTCGATCGTTAGTGACCAACTGAGAAACTGGGTAAATTCACGACAACCGATATTATACTCTTTTAGCTTAATTCTACCAAGAAACGCGAAAATATTTTACTATAATTTATGCTGTCATCTTGTAACTGCAAATTAACCTCATTAAATTTAGTAAATAAATCCATTACATCGATAAAATATGGTTTCAGTCTGATTAAGTTTTCTTTTAAAGTTAAATTTAAGATCTGGGTCAATGAAAGCCACTATCGTAGAACTCCAAATTATTTTGTAGCTGACGTGATCCCCTTGTAGATTATCATAGGCCCTAGGTGCCGATATAGATCACTAATCTTTTCACTTTTTTATTCCAGCCAAACAATTGTAAAATAAATAAATTAGTTTTTTTTTTAAAACTAAAAAACCAGCTTTTTTTGGTCAATCGAACTAAAAAGTAAAAAAAGAATACTTATTAATAAAAGAATAAAATGAGATTAACGCGAAATTAACGTCATTGTGGTAAAAGCAAGGGGTACTCGATATCAATTGTTATAAATTCTCACTAGTTTTCTTCCGAGATGTAGAGTTGTGTAAAAATGTAGTACAAAGACTCCCCCACACACGCTTTTACCACAATGGCATTAATTTTCTTTTGTTAATCATTTTATTTTTATATTAAGAATTATTTTTTTACTTTTTAGTTCGATTAAACATAAAAGCGGTTTTTTTTTAGTTTTTTTTATAAACTATAATTTATTTTTTATTTTTTAGTTCGATCTACAATAAAAGCGGTTTTTTTTTTTTTTAGTTTTTTTTATAAACTATAATTTATTTTTTATTTTTTAGTTCGATCTACAATAAAAGCGTGTTTTTTTTAGTTTTTTAAACTATAGTTTATTCATTGATGAATTAATCTTAAAGGCATCATTTTTTAGAATCTGGAATACCCATTAGCATCCTAGCAATGCGTTGATACGACCTGGTTTCGAAAATGTAGGATCAGCCAACTGTAGGAAATCTAGAAGAGTAAATTGAAATATTTCATGCGGAAAAAGGTGTAAAATATCAAAGATATTTTTCACTAAAAAAAGCTAAATATTCTCTCTGAAGCATGAATCAGCATTAGGCATAAAAGTACTCGTTTTGAATCGAAGAGTTTGTGAGAAACTATTTTTTTCAATCCGGGAACTTCTGAATCAATTCTCTGTGCTGTTTTAATAAAATGAAGCAAGGAATGATGTTTCACATTCCACAGATCCGACAAGAGAATTTAGAAAAACAGACTTTTTATATCTGTGAGTACAGCAAATAAAGCAAAAAAATTTTTTCACGTGTTCGAGTCTTTTTTTTATTTCCATTTTCATGAAAACTGAGGAATGATTTATATTATGGAAAAAAACAGAGGCAGATTAAGCGGCTGGCTGACCTAGTAGACGGCAGGGGCCCTCAGTGGTAGTAGAGGACCCAAGTTTGATGGATTCCAGTTATAAATTCAATGTGCAATAAAAATATCTTGAAACGATATTGCAACCCCCAATGATTTCCACGCATTTGAGTCGTGTAGCAGCCCTAGTATTCTTTTTGCGGTATATCTGTATTTTTGCAATCTGTATAAAATTTTCGCATGCGTTTTGTTGTTCAAATTTTATTTCGAACAAACGAATTCTGTTTAAGGCAAACAAGTTCGTTTTTAGTTCACAGCCGTGCTTAGTTACTCTCGGATACACCTTACACCAGTGCTTCTCAAACTTTTAATATTTACGACCCAATTTTAAATCATAATTTTCATTGTCAGCATTTTACTCATAATTTTCAGCAGGTCAAGGTAACATGTTGACATTCTATAAAACATATTGGATTAAAACAGGGAATCAAATCGCATGTTGAATGATTTTATAAATGGCAGTGTAACAGTTTGAATCACTAGACTGACGTACGAGTTTACGGTCAAGGTGTGCGAATTAAACTTGAGAGAACTCCTGCAATCAAAGAAAATTGTTCAAGCCGGACCATAACTCTAGAGGAAGGTCCAGTGTATCTAGGCCACAGAATGGTTGTTTGCAGACGCTGACCAGGCCGTCTTCTAATCAACCATCACTGAAACTACGTAACCTACATCCGTGCAAGGATTCTAGGGAACCCGTAGGGGGTTGACGCCAAGTACGACTTGGGGCCCAAAACCTGACTTTTTGTAGGGGGACCCTAATATTCTCCATTACGCCACTGCATTGCTGGCACCAAGATTGAAACAGTTTTGACGGAGAACACAACACATTGCCGTACCGCTCTCCAGTGATTTCTAGCGCATCATCATTGAAGTCACAGATGTCAGTGATTTGGAGCTAATGGTATGAATGCTACAGGGCGTCTGGCTGGAAACTATTTCTCAAATGATTGATTTGTTACAGTTCGCTGAGTAAAACACAGAAACCGAACGTTTTCACACTCTGGTGCCGAAAAAACCCCTGCAGTTTCTGCTGTAGATGTACTACGATGTTTCCCAGCCTTGTGGTGAATTCGGCAGTATTCTAAGTAATTAGTAACTCGCGCGAGGTTGGAACATAATTTTCTTGAGGTAGTACTTTCCCCCGAGACCACTGCTGCTGAAAATCATGCCCAATGGATACATTCCTAACTAGTCTTTCTGCAATATTGTGGGAAGAAAAAAAATCTACTTTTTTTTATCTCTATTAAATTACATAGTTTAAACTCAGTGAGCTGTTGATAATGGCTTTTTCGTCTTTTTAAAGCCTCATTCTCGATTAATACAGGGTGTTTATGGATGAATATCGGAATTTTAATGCTTTATAGTATTTATTAGATATAACTTATTAGTATAACTCATACATAGAATGAAAGACCAGCTGAAACAGTTTTGTTCATTTGTATGTGTGCGCATGCGCGTGAAACGTATGCAAATCCCCTCTCCCCTGCCGATCAGTGCTCTAGTAAAAAAAATGGGGACTAGTGAACAGAAAGCGTTTTGTGTTCTCCAGTTTGCAAAGACAGAATCTACTATTACTGTGCAACGAGCGTTCCGGTGGACACGTGAACACTCATAATGCACGCATATGGAGCTTAGAAAATTCTCAAGAGGTAATGGAATTGCAACGAAAATCTCCTGAATTGAATATTTTTCGTATCATTTCGCCGGAAAGTGAATGGGTCTTTAGTTTTCGGAGAGCCAACTGTAATTGTTTTTGCCTACCTTGATGCTCTACAAAAATGGCTATTTCCTCAATAGGAAGAAAGTGAGCCAGATAACATCATTTGGCAGCAAAATGATGCACCACCTCACTAGCATCTCAATAAATGATTGATTGAACATCACTGTACCCAACCAATGGATTGGCCGCAAAGGACCCCACGATAAAGTTTATATCACATGGCCTCCACGTCCACCCGATCTGACGCCTTGTGATTTTTATCTGTGGGGATTCATTAAGGATTGTGTGTACGTAGCTCGACTACCAGCTGCCCTTCCAGACTTTAGAAGCAGGATTAAAGCAGCTGTTGCGAGAATTGCCTCAGACACACTGAACTAAGTTTGGGATGAACTCGCCTATCGATTTGATGTGTGCCGTGTCACAAATGGAGCTCACCTTGAACATTTGTAAGCCTGTAGGTAAAACTGTTTCAGTTACACTTTTATTCGATGCATGAATTGTAGTTGTAAGTTATTTGTAATAAATACTATAAAGTGTTAAAACTCCGATATACATGTATATATATTCATTTAGAAACACCCGGTATATTAACCCCTTCCCAGTTTTTCCCGAACTGAACTCGGGCAGGCAAAATGTACCATCCTGGCTCATCCCGAGTGTAGCTCGGGCACTGCGAAATTTTTCACTCTGTTGCAATAAGTCTTTCCCTAATTATTTCACGTGTGTTTTTTATGGTTTCGAATGCTTTTGTCGACTTTTCTGGCTACTAGATGGTAGCACTATACAGTGTTTTCAGCTGTAGATGTAAGAAAAAAGTAGCGCCACTTTCTGGTGAAAATCCAGATGTCTTTGTCATCGTGAATCATTGAGTGCTTGCATAACTAACGTTTTGTTTTATTTTTTCAAAATGGCTTGCGCGGGATATATTGATTCTGATTCCAGTGATTCTTATTCGTCAGTGGCGTGAACTAAATACGGATACACCAAATCCTGCTCCCCCAGAATTTTATTTCAAGGAGACCCAGGACTAAATTTTGTCCTGACAGTGACGACATTTTGCAGTTTTTTGAATATTGTTTTGATGATGGAGCTCTACAAACTATATGTAAGAAAACAAATCGTTATGCTTCTCAGTATTTGAAAAAAAAAATGAATTGAAAAAGGAATCAAGGGCTCAGAAATGGTGTTGAACACACAGGGTTACAACAAGCAGGTTCAAGTAATAATCACACCAGGGATTATTCTATATCAACTTTAATACGGATATCAATTCACGAGGGCAGCGTCTACATATACATAACAATTCCGGCGCAATACTAATTTCTTAACAAAGGATTTCTCCGTTAATTCTACAGTTAACATAATAAAAAGTTCTAGAAATAAAATAGTCCAATAGGGAAAAGGCTCTTCTTCGAAGACTCCACCCACGCGTTGCGTCATCGAAAGAGTTCGTTGCGGTGGCCTTCAACAAATCGTATCCAACTACAAAAGATGAAATTAGGATATTATTAGTGGTTTTCACTTTACAGGACTTCGTGAAAAAGTTTGAAGAAGATTTATATTGGTATAAAAAAGAAATAAAGGGTGTTTTTTTAGAGGTATAGAACTTTAAATTGCAATAAAACAACGATGTATTATTCGATTGACATGAATTTTTTTTATTCGAAAGATAATCTTGTGGCATTACATTTTAAATATGATTTCTGGCATAGGACTGCCACGGCTGGTTTGGATGTAGTCCAATCTGGACGTCCAATTTTCGATGACTTTTTCCAACATTTGTGGCCGTATATTGGCAATAACACGGCGAATGTTGTCTTCCAAATGGTCAAGCGTTTGTGGCTTATCCGCATAGACCAATGACTTTACATAGCACCACAAAAAAGAGTCTAGCAGTATTAAATCACAAGATCTTGGAGGCCAATTCACAGGTCCAAAACGTGAAATCAGGCGGTCACCAAACGTGTCTTTCAATAAATCGATTGTGGCACGAGCTGTGTGACATGTTGCACCGTCTTGTTGGAACCACAGCTCCTGGACATCATTATTATTCAATTCATTAATGAAAAAGTTAGTAATCAGGGCTCTATACTGATCACCATTGACTGTAACGTTGTGGCCTTCATCGTTTTTGAAGAAGTACGGACCAATGATTCCACCAGCCCATAAAGCGCACCAAACAGTCAGTTTTTCTGGATGTAACGGTGTTTTGACATACACTTGTGGATCAGCTTCACTCCAAATGTGGCATTTTTGTTTGTTGACGTAGCCATTCAACCAGAAGTGCGCTTCATCGCTAAGCAAAATTCGTTTATGACAATCGACCATTATTTTCGAAATAAAATTGCACAATTTGAAAGCGTTGTTCAGGCGTGAGTCTATTCATGATGAATTGCCAAACCAAACTGAGAATAAATCACTTGACAGCTGTTAAATCGGTCACCATCTTGGAAAGTAATGCCAACTTAAACTTCTATACCTGAAAAAAAAAATCTGTATTTCATACACTTATATATATTTGGGAAGCTTCTTTCAAACAGAAGATACAAACTCTTGTTGAAATTTTTACATTTTGCTGACAATGAGGTTTATGATCCCGAATTGCACCCTAATCCAGAATTGTGTAAAATATGGCCTTTGTTCGAGCGTTTGAATGAAAAATTTAAGAGCTCATATTCTCTAAATAAAAAACATTTGTATTAAATAAAGTTTGATGTTGTATAAGGGGCGCCTTGGTTGGGTGCAATATATGCCACTCAAAAAAGCTAGGTTTGGCATAAAATTTTACATGTTATGCGAATCCGAATCTGGTTACATGTGGTCATGCATAATCTTACAGGAAAAGGAACCATTTTGAATGAGCAATTCAAAAATTTGCCTGTGTCATCACAAGTCGTGATGACACTATTTTATCCCCTTTTGAACAAAGGGCACGGTGTAACTACTGATAACTTTTATACGTCCCCAGAGCTAGCAGAATTGCTAGTATCGTATAAAACTGATATATATGGCACAGTTCGTCTGAACAGGAAAGGTATGCCTATAGAGTTAAAAAAAGAAGTTGAAAAAGGGAGAAATTGCTGCATATAAAAGGGGGAAAGTCATGGTCCTGAAATGGAAGAGAGTAGAACTATGGGAGGGGTCAACCGTGTAGACCAAAGACTAAGCAGTTAAATTTCACTAAGAGAAGAGGGAAAAATATTACAAGAAGGTATTTCTTCGTTTCTTTGATATAGCACTGTGGAATTCATATGTATTGCACGCAAAATCTGGTGGGGAAAAGAAGTCATCTTGAGTATAGAACAGCGTTTCTAAAATTGTGGGGCGCGCCCCCTGGGAGATCGAAAACCCTGTAAGGGGGGTGAGAGCATATTGAAAATAAAAGGTTTAAAAAATAATTTTTTGGAAAGAAGTAAAACAAAATGCTTTCTGACATAATAAAAAATACACATTTAGACTGATATAATTTTTATATATTATCATCTGGTGATCATCAGAAATAAAAGATTCCACTTCAAACGCTCATTCGCTATCTTTGATCCTATAACCAAATAAAAAAGACACATTGTTTGCTTTGCTGTAATCCCACGATGAGAAATTTTTTATTACGTTTCTTTTTACCTTTAAAATACTACTTTTGGTTATCATATATTTAACCTTCAAACTTTCTGGTATGTTTCACTCCTTCTCTTTTTCTTTTAGGAAAGTTGTAAATAATATTTTTCTGTTGCTTTTTCTTCCATGAGAATGAGTTTTATGATATATGGATAAGCATATTGAGCACTTTGAAGGATTGTTTCCCCAACATGTATTTTTATGAGTATTCTGAAACATATAATACATAATTAAAAACGTTTTACACAATTGTTTTTTAGAACTAGCATCGATATTTTCACTTTTAACATTGGAGCGGGCGCATGAGGCGCAGAGTCAACCCAGGCTCACGAAATCGTTAATTCTGGAAAAACTGCTTATTCGTTAACAGTGACATTGACAGCACCCTCCTATTAGACAGTCTTAATGGGAACTAAAATGAACTTGTCACAAATATGCCTCTTTTTTGAGAGTGGAAAACATTTTTTTTACAATCAAGGTACTTGTTTTGATCGATTTCCCTCTGCGACCACTTTTGTTCAAAAATATTTTCTCTGAACATGCTACACTTTCCCCTATGAACAAGTTGTGGTTTCGATTGCTGTGCTGTAGGACTTATTATGGTTTATAAATGTAAATGAGCAGAATATAAAAAAGGGCATCTGTGATCTCTATTGAAGGAAGTTGAAACTGATCAAGTAATTGAAGAACCTGCTGAAATAATGTATATTGATCAAGATAGCGAAAGCAAATATGAGAAAAGCGATAAACATGAAATGTTTGAGTTGAATTGAAATTTTCAAATGCTGCCTAAAAAACTCTATGAAGAAAACCATGAAGCCATAAATGTAGTACTTCGACTTGTGAAAAATACACAAAAAAAAGTTCAAAATGCTATTTGTAGATCATCAAACGACAGCAAAACTACAATAACGTGAACAAAATATGAGAGTTTTGCTGGAAAATAACGTTCATGTACTTGTGACGAATCTGTACGGAACCTTTCCACTAATCTTCTTAGGCGTTTTTCTGGGGAATATAAATTCGCGTTTATTTCCAATCAACTCTAGTAAGGTTTACCGAAATAGGAGATCCGAGAAACACACGTATTCGAATTCTTAATTGTCATTAACTTTAACTAAGTACCTCAAACTGACGCTTTCCTTAAGCGTGCATGAATTATATTTACCGCTGGCTTATATCAGCTTTCTGGTACGTCTAGCAGCATGACGTCTCCACGAATCTAATCTCTTTGAATCTTCTAGTTTTGCTTTAAACGTTATTGGCTCAATAGCCTACCATCATCTCTCTTGCTATCTCGCAACCCTCGACTTAAATGCCTTATCTAATTTAAATATCCCAAACTGCTTTTTGGAGTTGATTGGAAATAAACGCGAATTTATATTTCCCAGAAAGACGCCTAAGAAGATCAGTGGAAAGGTTCCGTACAGATTCGTCACATATTGTTAGCGAAAAGTGTCTGTGATTTATGTTTTTTACTAAGGTCGCGCACATTTGGAACATTTTCTTAGTTTTATTGGAATTTTTCTCAAATTATAAAAGAAAAATGGGGAAAAGCCTTTAAAAGTAGGTAAGTATATTTTCTCTTAATTAAGTTATTTACTGGAATTGTGATTTTGATCGTGTATAGTAAAAGTAATTATAAAATAAATTATAGTTTAAAAACAAACTAAAAAACACGCTTTTATAGTGAATCGAACTAAAAAGTAGAAAAAATATTAGCATATTACTTATAAAAGTAACATATACAAATTTAATACTTATCTTGTAAATTTGTACGGTTTATAATTATGATCATATTGTAGCTTTAGTACCAAAGTCCATTATTATTGCATTCAGTACATTATTATTTCTTTGGGGGGTTGACAAAAATTATGATTGAAAATTGGGTCGCCAGTACTGAAAGTTTGAGAACCACTGGTATAGAACGATGTTAATAGAGAAAACAATTGAAAAGTACCACTTGGTGGAATTTTCTGCAAAAAGAGGATGTCCTGCTGAGTACCCGCCTTCATGCCTGATTGAAAGACACTTTGTTGACTACACTCCACTCACAGAGCACTGAACTAATCCAACACGACAGTGTCTTATTTGCTGCTCAAAGAGAGCCAGTAGAGAGAAGAAGGTAAAGAGAGAAACAAGGTTCTACTGTCCAGATTGCGATGTTGGACTCTGTACAGTACCGTGTTTTCGGTTGTATCATACACGATCAAATTTTGATTAATAATTTCATAATCATTTACGTAAATGCAAAGGATGTAATTAAAACTTAATTCAAGATAAAAGCTAGATATTCTAAGCTTTATATTTATAGTTAGTGTTAACTGACTCCAAAGTCTAATGATTTCTGCCGTACAGAAAGCCAGCTATACAGGTAAATTACTCATTTATTTAAATTGATTTTTTTACATTAATTTTTAGGAAATTTCGTATGCGAATGATGCTATTATGTTTAAAAAGCCATGTATGTATGAAAATAAGCATTAAAAAATTGACATTTTTTTACCCATAATCCCGAAATAAAATGAACCTGGAAGGGGTTAAATCACTACTCATCACATCTCAATGGTAAATAACACTCATGAACATTATAGTGCGTGTATAAAGTACACATGATTCGCTTGTTCAAAGTCATGCTACTAATAACACATTTTTTTCTATCACAATATTTTAAGGAAACTCATCTTTTAGATATATGAACTGAACTCAGTGGCACAGCAGCCCATGAGGGCCAAGGCCTAATGTGCCTATCTCAATTTTTGTAACCTTAGGTGCTGGGGTGCGTGTGCAGATGTTTCGGTCAAGTGGTCCGTCTGACGCGAGACCCACTGAAGGGATGAAAGGATCAGTCGCCTTGCCCAGCCCGGGATTTAAACACCTGACCTTTGGCGTGGAAGCGGATGTCTAAGCACACCTACTAATTTCGCTGATATAGCACAACTTCTTGGTAGTGGGATTTTCTTTTCATTAGTGTATTTTACTAATGAAGATAAATAAAGCACAAAATGAAGTTATATGATAAAAGATATGTCTAGTTCAAAGCAAACTATTTAAAACTAATTGAATTTAGGCCTTAATAGCAAGATAAAGATTAATAAAAGCGAGCCTAGCTGAAATATGTGATGCGAATGAGATCACAATACCGGAAGCATCTTCCCATTTGGAACCGATCTCTCGACAAATAGGAAACTTCCCTGATGACCAGGATTGGGAATACAATACTCCATAATTGCTACTAGCGAATCATTGCAATAAGTTGAGAGGGAATTATCAAAAAGATTAAATCTACTAAAATCTCTAGAAAATTATATCCAAAATTTCACAAAAGGAATTTGGAAAAATAGAACTAGTAGCAACTGATTCGTTAGGGTTCTCATTTGAAGAGGAAGCTGGGCAAGCTCAGAGGCATCAAAAGAAAAAAAAAGTTTCGGTGAAAGTAAAGAAGTCGTTTATGAATTTTTGAAAGATGGAGAAATATAATAATGAATTCATTTTATGCTATATGTGATAGGGCAAGAGCAGAGCTACCCAGAAGAATTGATATTTAAGAAACTGTTATCGAACACTTCACAGTAACTTTTGACGAGAGATTATTACCTGAAATCAAGAAGAAAGTTATACAACAATTAAAGGAAATTTACAAAGGTGATATAGAATCTTTTAATTTTGATTATATAAATTGGATCAGTTCGTACTATTTAAAAAACACAAAAGAAAAAGATACAATAAAGACTCCGCTTGAAATTTATCAAGTTGCAAGATAAATCTTAATGTAGAGATACTTTTCCTAATCTAGAGATATTTTTGAAAGTATTTTTAACAATACCAATATCGTGTGCTCTAGGTAAGATATCTCTTTTCAGTTTCAAAATGTGTTACAAATTATTTCAAAAGTACTATGAGAGAGATGACAAAAATTTAACATGGCCATATTATATATAGGAAAATATGATTTTTGGAGAAAATATATACGCAAAAATAATTGATGGATTTGCCAGAGAGAAATCAAGAATAAAGATACACTCAGGAACATTGAAAATAGAGACCCAAGAAGGAAGCTAAGTACAATCGCGAAACTTTGCAAATAAGTACAACGTAATGTGATGTGCAAATGATCCAAGTTTTGCGCCAATACGCATGCTCATACACGCCGAGGTGGCGCTACAATCAGGAAGAGGGTGCTATATAAGCCAGCGCAAATTCGAAGATTCATAAACGTGACGATTATCCGCCGATTGTAGGAAGACTTTGGTAAGCGAAACATGCCAGGTAAGCGTGCTAGAAGACATTTCTCACAGTTAAGCGAGTTTGAGAGAGGCCTGATCATCGGGATGAAAACTGCAGGCTGGTCGACGCGCCATGTTGCTGGCCAGGTGGATCGTTCGGAGTGTGCTGTTAGAAATTGTTGTGAGCAGTGGACACGAGAAGGTACCCATGTGCGGAAAACCGTGTCTGATGCGACCAGGAAGACCACGAGGAGAGAGGATCAAAGGATCGTGCCTCAAGCACTTGTGGACCCCACAGTGACTCGTTCAGCGATACGAGCAGACGTAGGCGTAAAAATTGTTCCACAAACAATTTCCAGACACCTTGCAGAAGCAAATCTTAAATTTAAGTGCCCTTTCCGTGCACTCCCTTTAACACCGGAACATCGGCAACTGCGTATACAGTGGTGCCAAGCCAGATCAATGTGGAATGTCACAGATTGGCAAAAAGTTGTGTTGAGTGATTAATCCCGGTTTGTTTTGGGGACAGATGACAACAGTGTTCGGGTGTGGAGGCGCCTTGGTGAGTGGTACAATTCCCCCCACATTGTTCTACGTCACACTGCCCGCACAGCTGGTGTAATGGTCTGGGGGCATAGCCTATGATAGCCGGTCCACTTTAATTGTGATGCGTGGAACCTTAACGAGCCAACGTTACGTTGATGATATTCTTCGACCTCCATGTAGGACCTTTCCTAAATGGTCTCCCAGGGACAATTTTCCAGGAAGATAATACTCGTCCGCATACAACAAGAGTTGCTCAAGACTTCCTACGTCATTTTCAGACTCTTCCATGGCCGGCCCGCTCCCCCGATTTGTCCCCTGTAGAGCACGTGTGGGATCAGCTAAAACGGCAGATGCCATCGTGTCACTCTGTACATTATTTAGAGTTGGCTGTTCAAGAATTGTGGTCCCATCTGCCTCAGGACAACATAAAGTGTCTAATCAAATCAATGCCGGACCGTTTGTCGGCATGTATTGCAGTTGGAGGTGGTCCAACGCGCTATTGAAGTTGCCCAGTATTTGTGTCGTTGCACACCCTGTATTTGTTTAATTGTCTTGTTTTTGAGATCAAGTGAATCTCTCATCTGTGTCATTATGTGTATTAAATTTCATTTCAATTCCATGCTTTCTTCTTGGATCGCTATTTTCAATGTTCCTGAGTGTATATAACAAAATTGTAAGCTCTTCAGTAAAGCTTAAAACTTTTATTAAATATAGAGCTAAAATTTTTCTTTAGCCGTTGAATTTGATTACTAGCAATATATTTTAGTTTTGGGAATTTAAGGTCAACGAATCTTTTCAGTATTTTGGTTTTTCAACTCTTGAACTCATGGACCTCCAACCTTTTACCTCCAGGGACCTCCAACTAGGTAAACTGCCTCTGGTAAGAAATTGCGGGCGCACTCTCCCCTTTTTCCCATAAAGAACACTTTTTTGTTTGCTGTATTTGTATGAACCATGAACCTTTTTCACTTCAAGGTTGTACTTTATGATCTTTTAGTCGCAAAATCTGAAAATCGTTATTCCTGATGATCCTGATCAGGACAATGGAACAAAAATTGTGAAATTATTGCATTGTCATCGGTCCTTGACAAGTGTGTGAAATTTCGAATTAGTCTGACCTTTTTAAAGTGGGTAAAAATCGTGTGCAAAGATTCCGTTGCATACAAATGTTGCTTATAAAAGCGTGTTAGAGAAACAGAAGTGACATAGTAAGTCAACTATAAACAGGATATTACATCAATCCGCTGTCCTCATTAATTCCCTGCTACCTAATATTTGACATATATATAGTACCTGGTCAGAATGTGCAAGGTGGAGAAATGCTGTGGAATCAAGCGTTATAATAATACGGAAACACCCTACAGGGCTGGCGCAAGGGGTGGCAAGCTGGGCCACTGCCCGGGGCAGCAACCTTAAGAGGCGGCAAATTGGCTGTAAAATTAACTAGTTTATGAAGAAAATAAACCAAAATTACCCAGGGGTTCCACGAGTCAAAATAAAAATTCGAAGGAAAAAAATTAAAAAATGTGCATGTAAAATATTCTCGTTTTCTATGGAGTCGTAGAGTTTTCTTTTTAACGAGTATTCATTTATTTAAAAGCCGCGTTTCCCAATGCTGGTTCTATGGGGAAAGGGGGAGGGGGTGTAAAGAAGAATTTCTCTCTCTCTGCGTCCGGTTCCTTCTCTTTCAACTAATTTCCTACAAATGTTACTGCTTTGTATGCCTGAATTTGGGTAGATTTTGGCAGAGATTAGTCTCAACAAAAGTGATGAAAAGCACGGTCAAGTTTTATGAATGAAAAGAAAGGAGCAAAGTGACCCTGAGAAAAAGACCTTTTTTCGAAGAAAACTGATAGAATCTTGTGTCAATTTGATTTCCGGAATAATTCTTTTAGCTTCTGTGCTTATGCAGACAAGACAAAGTCGGACAACAAAAAAGGTAACGATATTTTCATTTTCAAGTTCTCTTGATTTTTAAGGTTTAATACCAAGGAATTTTAATCATTGCGTAAGATAAAGTGAAAAGAAAAAATTATTTTGCTCCATTTGTGCTTGAATGTACCGTAATTGTCTTAAAACATTTTCGATTGGCATTGTTATTCAAATGAAAATATATTATTTGCCTCTGTATAAAAATAACTTCTTTAGTCACTTATAAAGGACAATAGTAGGTCATTTAAAAAGCAAAACATTAATGAGCTTTTGAGTTCATTCATTCATGATTTACCACAGATAAAGATTCCTAATAGCAATAGTTCGAAATTAAAATACAACGTAGTTATATTTATTATGATGATTTTGTTTTGTAATAGTAATATATGATGAGATAATTTTGTTTAGTAATAAATGAACTAGTCTATAATTGCTAAATATTTAATTTATATTACTTCAAATTGTTAAACGAATTTTCAAAGAAAAAAATAAGTTAATTTTGCTAATATAGATACTTTTTTCTTTCTTTTTATTGAATGTAGCATACGAAACAAACGTACAATTTTTCCAATCTATTCTAAGACTGTTAAGATAGCCATTATTTTGTAAGATTAAATTTTAAAAACTGGAACAATATATATATATATATATATATATATATATATATACACTCTGTCGCAAAAAAATATATGCACCCAGAAGAAATTGAGCTACATTCACGAAATTTGGTATGAATGTAGTGTATATGAAAATAAACAAATGATTAAAAATTCAGAACAAAATATCATTTTATTAAGCGGTTACAGCTTGCAAAAGGTTAAAAATCAGTAAGTAGTAAAGCCACCTCTGGCAGCTATACAAGCCGAAATTCGGCGTGGCATCGATTCAATTAGATCACTTATGACCCCCTGTGGAAGATCCTGCCATAGTCTTTGCATCTGCGCAGTTAATTCTCCTGTATCTCGGGACGGCTGCAGTTGCCTTCCCAGCGCGTCCAGACATGCTCTATTGGCGAAAGATCTGGTGACCTGGCAGGCCATGGTAGGACGTCATATCCTTGAAGACATTGTTGGGAGAGTCGCGCAGTATGTGGACGAGCATTATCCTGTTGATAAATGGCACCTGGGCGACTTGATAGCATGGGTAGCACAATCGGCGTTAAAATATCGTCCACGTATCTGCGAGCTGTCAAAGTGCCTTGAAGGACCACTAAAGATGATCGTGTGTCCCAAGAAATTGCTCCCCACACTGTCACACCTTGTGAAATTGCTGTATGCCGCTCGACAATAAATGCCGGATCGGACCGCTGGCCGGTGCGCCTCCAGACACGTGTGCGGTGGTCATCATCACTGAGACTGAATCGGGATTCATCACTGAAGATGACACGTCTCCAGTCTGTCACACTCCAAGTTGCCCGAGGTCGGCAAAAATCCAGTCGACACTGCCTATGATGTGGGGTCAGTGGTAAGCGTCTTAGCGGACGTCGGCTCCTCAAGCCAACTTCGGTCAGTCGTCTCCTTATGGTTTCTCTTGATGGCACTGGATGTCTGGAAGGAGGTAAGTGGCGTTGAATCGATGCTAGCGACGTTGTTGGTGCCGAAGTGGCCACTCTTCTGATTGCACGATCCTCGCGATCATTTGTGTTTCTGGGACGTCCTGACCCTCCGCGACGGTACACTCTACCTTCTGTGATCCACTGTTGCCAACACCGAGCAACTACCATATCGCTCCGACCGAGGTGGCGGCCGATACGTCTATTCGACCAACCTGCTTCTTCTCTGAGGCCTATTATACGGCCCTATCAAAGTCCGTCAGCTGCTCGTACTGCCGCCGGTTACATCTTAGAGGCATCCTAAGTCTCAATATCGTCTATCAAAGTCATCAGATTCGTTTGGATAGCCGTACGGCGCTCGTACTCATGCTTTTAAACTCTCCCAGTTGCGCAACTAATATGCGCATAGCACACTTAGCCTTGTCTCATTGGCTTCGAAATTTTAATCATTTGCATATCTCTTACCAGACTACATTCTTGCCGAGTTTCGTGATTGTAGCTTGATTTCTTCTGGGTGCATATATTTTTTTGCGACAGAGTGTATATATATATATATATATATATTGCATATTATTGTGCCATTTTAAGAGGAATTTGCACGATACCTTTTTAATTAAGATCTTTTACACCAGTGATTCCCAGAGTAGTCTATATGGACCCCCAGGGATCTATGTCAACCTGCAAGCGGTTCCCGTCAACAAAAATATAATTTGGAGGTCAATGAGGTGTAAGTGGGGGTCTATGTGAGATTGGCTCTCATTAAACTACATCGTGACTTTAATTAAAAAAAATTTAATTAAGGGGAAACCAAATTTTACTTATTTAACAAATTTATTTACTAAATTTAATGTAGTTAATTTGCACGTAGAAGGTAACAACATAAATTTTTTTTCTAAAACAGGAACCATTTCAGCGTTTCTTTCCAGAATTAAACCAAAGAAGTACAATACTAGAGGTCAGGAATTTTCTCAAATTTACCCAGACAATCTGTCAACATGTTTTAACCTACATTCAACATATTTTTATTCAGATTTTGAAACCAGGTTTGAAAATGCTTTGGCTATGGTAATACCACAGTAGGCAATGGATTTAGACGATCATATTGAAAAAAGAAATGTCACATGACAACAGGAACTGATAGTGATATGCACCAATGAAGATTTTAAAGTTTAGAAACGGATGCCAGCAATTTTGGCTTTAAAAATGCAAACCTATTATTTGTTCCAAATTATAGAATATCATGAGGAAGTTTTTAATTATTTTTCCTAGTAAGGAGTCCAGTTCCTAGTCAGCGCAGTTGCCAATCTCCAAAACAAAAAAAAAAGAAACTGGACTCTACTAATACAGGAGATTTAAGGTTAAACATGACAAGATTGATACTAAATGTTGAAAATTTGTTATTGTGTGTGTAGCACCTGATTCATCCCTCCCATTAAAATCAATTATGTGTTGTTTGGTTATTTTATATATTAATTAACTTTTAATTTAATTAATTAGTATATGCTTTTTAAACTTTTAACTCTATACTTCATTAGTTATAAATTTAATTCTTTTAAAGTAGAAGTAGTAGTACTAGCTGTCAAAAAGACATTAAAGTTGATAAATTTGCAAAAATTATATACTAATTTAGCAGGGGTCTACCCTATACTGAAAAACATGGAAAGGTGTCTAAGAGAAAAAAGTTTGGGAACCTCTGTTTTACACGGACAATTTGAAGGAATATTTAATGCAGTCTAATAATTAACAATGTGTGTAATTAATTATATATATATTATGTGTATAATTATGTGTATAATTAATTAATTATATATTATGTGTATAATAATTAATTATGTGTATAATTAATTATATTTATTATGCGTATAATAAATTATGTGAAAAATTAATTATAAAAATACATAAAAAATGTATAATTTCTTCAAAACATTGTAAAACATTCTGTATGCTACTAATAAAGTTCATCAAAATGCATATTTCGAAAAATTTAAAAATTAAGAAATTATCTGCAGTTTAATATAAAGAAATTTTAAGAAAATATTTGAAATATTTTAAGAATTTATACTAAAAAATACAAATATTTAACTCAATACAAAAACATCCTTCAGATAAATAAATTGCAAAATTTCAGGCATGAATTTTAATTTTCGAAAGACGATTATTAAATGGATAATAAATTTGATTATATAGAGCAGGGATGGCGAACCAGTGGCAGGCGTGCCATTGATGGCACGCCACACAATATTTTGGGCACGCCAGCGATCGAAATGGTTTGCATTTTATTTCAAAATAACAAAGTTCTCTCTGAAGTACAGAGTGTGTTTTTTCAGGTATAGAAGTTTAAGTTGGCATTACTTTCCAAGATGGCGACCGATTTAACAGCTGTCAAGTGATTTATTCTCAGTTTGGTTTGGCAATTCATCATGAATAGACTCACGCCTGAACAACGCTTTCAAATTGTGCAATTTTATTTCAAAAAAAGTGGTCGATTTTCATAAGCGAATTTTGTTTAGTGATGAAGCGCACTTCTGGTTGAATGGCTACGTCAACAAACAAAACTGCCGCATTTGGAGTGAAGCTAATCCACAAGTGTATGTCGAAACACCCTTACATCCAGAAAAACTGACTGTTTGGTGCGCTTTATGGGCTGGTGGAATCTTTCTTCAAAAACGATGAAGGCCACAACGTTACAGTCAACGGTGATCGGTATAGAGCCATGATTACTAACTTTTTCATTCCTGAATTGAACAATCATGATGTCCAGGAGCTGTAGTTCCAACAAGACGGCGCAACATGTCACACAGCTCGTGCTACAATCTATTTATTGAAAGACACGTTTGGTGACCGCCTAATTTCATGTTTTGAGCCTGTGAATTGGCCTCCAAGATCTTGTGATTTAAAACCGCTAGACTATTTTTTGTGGTGCTATGTAAAGTCATTGGTCTATGCGGATAAGCCACAAACGCTTGACCATTTGGAAGACAACATTCGCCGTGTTATTGCCGATATATGGCCAGAAATGTTGGAAAAAGTCATCGAAAATTGGACGTCCAGATTGGACTACATCCGAGCCAGCCGTGGCAGTCCTATGCCAGGAATCATATTTAAAATGTAATGCCACAAGATTATCTTTCGATAAAAAAATTCATGTCAATCGAATAATACATCGTTGTTTTATTGCAAATTAAAGTTCTATACCTCTCAAAAACCACCCTTTATTAAAAAACAAACGCAAGTGCTCGGTCGTGTGGTGCACACTCTTTTGTTATTGTCTTGTCTTAGTTACGTCGTGGACTACAATTGTTTATGATGTGAAGTTCATCTACGTATTCATTGACGCAAATGTATTTCATAGTTTATTTGTATTATATATGCGACTTTTAATTGTTAATTAATATGGCTATATCAGCAAAAGAACAAAAAGTACAGGATGGTAAGTGTAACAGAGAATTTCAAATTTGGTGAATCTACAGAAATATGGCACTATTATTAAAGGCGACAAAGCGGTGTGCGTTTTATGTTCTGGAATAGTGGTGTGCAGAACATCGTCTGTAAGATAATATTTTGAAACAAATCACAAATCCTCTTGTTAAAAAAAGTTAACCGTAGTAAAATAAGTTAATAACATAAATTACTTACCATCTAATCTGCAACATAAGTCACACTAATGTTTACTCTAATATGAATTACACGTATAACTAAAACATTTACAACTATACAGTGCAAAAAGTATTTTTTGTAGTAAATAAACAATTTTGTGTTAATTAGTTTTATTATTTTTTCAATAATCACAAGTAAAAATTATTTGACGGCACGTCTGTTCGTCATTAAGCACTTCTTTAGGGAAAAAATGGCACGTTGATGCATAAAGGTTCGCCACCCCTGATGTTGAGTGATATCAAAATAACGTAGAATTAGCAGCCCTAATAAGCAAGCAACAATGACTTTAATCCTGAATAACTTCCAAAGCATTTTTAAAAATAAGTTTCAATCTTACTAAAATATGTTTTATTTGTAATTAATACATAAAGGCTTTAATTCTCAAACGTTTAATCAAAACGAATACAAATATAAAGTACTTGTAATTCCTATTTCAATATCTTACCAAAAAAGTTTCAGAACATAACCACTCATCCAAGACATAAACGAGAGGCTCTTAATCAGTGTTCCGTAGAACGCTGTTGCACTAAAAATTAAAAAGTCGGTGTTTTCGGTTTGCAATAGTTTTTATTTACTGTTTCATTTTACTATTATATGTCTCAAAAATCCTTTAAAATGGTTTTTTCGAAATTGTGAAAAGGTTGAAAGCGTTAGTATGTATGTTTAAAAAAAAAATTCTAGTAATAATAGGTTCCAATCTATAGCAATATTTAAAGTCTTTAAAAAAGGTAACAATAAGAATGTCAAAATTATGACTGAAATTTCTTATAAAAAGCAACAGAAAGAGGATTTAATTAAAGCTTTTTTTTGTTACAGAACAATAATTAATGTGAAAGAATACAGGTACTTTTTATGGTTGTTCCTAGCATAAAACTATGTAATTAAAGTGGAAGCAAAATGTGCATTACAGAAATAAAAATATGATGAACACAATTTATAAAGTAGATAAGTGATTTCAAACAAAATCATTGGAAAAGCCGAATAGATGCATTAAAACTACTAAGGTATCAAGTAGGAGGGATATACGTGGTTCAAAATAATGTGGTCCGTCGCCAAAAGCCCTCGTGTAGCTGAACAGTGCGACGTTAATATTCAATCATTCAATCAGGAGGGATATACGATGCTTTACTTGCTGTTTGTGATAATTCGAATATTGACAACTCTATAAGAGTTGAGGCTTCTGGACTATTAAGTTGTGTTAAACAATTTAAGTTCTTATGCTGCATTGTAATTTGGTACACAAAATCTTAAATTGTATCAATCCTATAAGTAAGCTCTTGTAGACAGGAGACTATGATTTGCCATCTGCTATGGAGTTCTTGAAAAATCGTAAAGATTTTTTCAAGGATCTTAGATTGGACACAGCCTTAAATGAAATGCTTTGCGACGCTCGAGAATTCACTGACGAAATTGACATACCGGCTAATTTTTT
Organism: Trichonephila clavipes; assembly: GCA_019973935.1. Taxonomy (NCBI): domain Eukaryota; kingdom Metazoa; phylum Arthropoda; class Arachnida; order Araneae; family Nephilidae; genus Trichonephila; species Trichonephila clavipes. Next base: position 46,079 of record BMAU01000330.1, on the reverse strand, counting down.
GTTCACTCAGACACGTCATAGATTTCAAAAAAGGATTGTCAATTCCGACTATGAGCAGAGTTTTATTTTTTCAATTAGATAAATCTATCAATGTACTTGAATCCAGGTTTGATTTGATCAGTACCCACAGCAACTATTTCCAATGTGTATACAAGATTTGTGATTTAAAAGATACTCCTCAATACGACGAACTAAAGTATTGTAAAGATCTGAAAACAGTGTTTTAACTGATGGGAATTTATCAGATATAAATGCGCTGGATCTGGCAGACGAGATAGTAGCGTTTTTGTCTTTGCTAAATAAAAAAGAAAGTCCGATCGAGATTTTAAAATTCATATCGAACCTGGATTTTGCTCCAAATCTCTACATAATTTTAAGGATATTGCTTACTCTTCCAATAAGTGTGGTAAGTGGAGAAAGGAGTTTCTACAAATTAAAATTAACTAAAAAATTTTACGCTCCACAAATACTGAGGATCGGCTAAACGGCCTAACGACAATAGCCATTGAACATGAACTGGCTGAAAAAATTAAAGTCAAAGAAACTATAAAAAAATTCTCAAAATTAAAAGTGAGAAAGAAGCACTTTTAACTCTCGGTTTAAAAATTTATTTTTAATATATAATTAAGTTTTTACATTTTTAGGGGATCTATAGTTTGTGTGTGTTTTAGTATATATTTTTTAATATCTGTATTTTATAATTATACACTAGAAATGACTCTTCTTTTTTTTTCTGTGCAACCCTAATTTTAATTTAGTGCCAAAAAGATAAATTAATAAATTAGTATTTTTTGCTGATCAAACTTTAACATTATTGATTGCAATTTTTTTTGCTCATGTTTTATTTTACCATTAAGCGGGGGAAGGGTTTAGGTTATCTCTTTTAATTTTTTTATAAACGGGGGGCGGCATTTTAATTCTTTGCCCGGGGCGGAGAAAATGCTAGCGGCGGTACTGCACCCTATCAAACAAAACTATTGCACTAGTAAGTAGTCTGTGATGTTTATTTTTATGCAGAAATAAGTGCATTTTTAACACGCTTATATGTTTCACTTGTATGTAACGGAATCTTTGAACTCAATTTTTACCCACTTTAAAAGGTCAGATTAATTCGAATTTTTGCACACTTGTAAAGGACCGATGAAAGTACAATAATCTCATAATTTTGTTTCATTGTCCTGATTCCATTGTACCTCAGGAATAAGGACTTTGAAATTTAGCTACTAATTCATTATATCGTTTCAAATTTGGCGACTACCACCATGTACCATTTCCAGATTTGGCGACTAATTCTATATTCCATTGACAGATTTGGTGACTAAAAGATTTACAACTATATAAAAACGAAAACGTTAGCATCAGCAATTTCTTACCATAATGTAAACAATATTATCTAGTTTTTCTGAAATGGGAAAAAAAACTAAGACTCGTGCATGTGAAAAAAATTATGGTCTAAGCCAGCGTTTCTCAAACTGTTTGGTGTGTGTGGGGGGCCGAGTATATCGAAAAGTTCAAAATAAAGATTTAAAACAATTATTAATTTACCGAAATGAAGCAAAACAAGATATATTTTGATATGATACAAAATAAAATACATATTCAGACTGATAAAAGATACTTATAAATGTATCAATGCGGCAAAAAGTACTTAATAACTGATTTATCAATATTAAGTAAACATTGTTATTTATTGCATTCAATACATTGTTGTTGTATGAGGGGGGTGAGGAAAATTATGACTCAAAATTGGGTTGCAAATATGCAAAGTATTAGAAGCACTGTTCTAACTGCTAAACTCATATAATTAAAGTCTGCTTTCTAAATCTTCTAATCAAATCTGACGTGAACATTATTCATTGCTTTATTTACCAAAACAGCCGAAAATTGATTCAGAGGTCTCTCACCGGATTAAATCATTTCTCACAAACTCTTCGATTCAAAAAGTGTACTTATGTGTCGAATACTGATTTAATAGCTTCAGAGAGAATATTGAGCTATTTTTAGTGAAAATATCTTTGACTTTACACCTTCTTTCGCATGAAATATTTCAAACTTAGCTCTTCCAGATTTCATTTAGTTGGCTGATCCTACATTTTGCAAACCAGGCCGTATCGATGCACTGATAGGATGGCAATGTGCGTTCCAGATTCTGAAAAATGACACATTTAAGAATAATTCATCAATGAATAAATGATAGCTTAAAAACCTAATTAATAACCTTTATTGTAGATCGAACTAAAAAAAATAAGTTATTGTTTAAAAAAACTAGAAAACACGCTTCTCTCTATGTTTAATGGAACGAAAAAATAAAAAATAATAATTCTTAATATAAGAATAAAATGATTAACGGGAAAATTAATGTCATTGTGATAAAAGTGTGAGATGTGCTTTGTACTACATTTTTACACTAACTCAGAATTTCGGAATAGAACTAGTAAGAAATTATAATAATTTGGTATAGAGCACCCCACGTTTTTACCCCTGTGACATTATATATATATAATTTTCCCATTAATCATTTTATTCTTATTTTAAGAATTATTTTTTTACTTTTTAGTTCGATTAAACATAAAAGCGTGTTTTTTAGTTTTTTTAAATTATAATTTTTAAAGCCAAGATTTAAGAAAAGAAAAAATATAGAACGTTCAATGGGGCACTTGATCTCCGAAGAGGTCTTTATCCCCTATCTTCAAAAATGGGGGTAGAGACATTTACAGATAGAGCTTGCCAAGGTTGATTAAAATATTAGAATAAACGAATTAATAAGAAAAATAAAAAATAGCAATTTAAAAATTAATAGTTGCACCTTGAGATTAAATTAAAAATTGCTGGAGCCTATAGAATGTTTGCGTTGTGTTGGATGGTCTGAAAGTGAAAAAAGATTTAATTGAACTAAGTTGTGAGTTGAAAAAAATAAAATAGTCTTTGTCAGCCGAAAAACAGCCTGAGAATAAGAGATTTGGATTCTGCTGACTTAAGGCCGTATAACACGTACATTTTTTTGCAACTTTTTTGCCCAATTAGGGTGAAGCTTTGCCGTAAACAAAATGATACGCTCTGACGTCAGCAATGTCTTGGCTCCACATTGAAAAATTACTCGCTGATTTTTCTGTTTCGGAAAACGAACATCCAACATTATTTCTTTTTTCCTCTCGCAGTTTTGTCAATGGGTGTAAACAGAAATGGAGCACCATTCTGTTTAAAATATTATACACCGTTAATTTTATACACCATTAAAATATTGTACGCCACATCTGATGAAACCGAAGCTGCCATCTTATTTATGACGCAGGGTGCCAAAGAGCTCTACTAGCTGGAATTTCAAGCAACTTTTATTTGGAACAACTTTTTCAGCTTTCTGGGAAAAAGTTGTTCGAAAGCCGTTGCTATGGCAACTGAGTAAAAATTGCATAAACTGGAGGGAAAATGGACTAAATTCATATGATGTCACATCACGTGATGACTGGGTCACGTGAATATGCTGTCGTTTGTTTATGATTATTGCTTATAATTGTTTTATTTTTAAACTTTTACATTTTACTTCCTGAAATGTCTTATTTTGCTGAAATGGTTGCTCGATCAGTAAGAGAAAGGATAATATTGTAGGAAAAAGAGCATTTTTTAATATCCCGGTAAAATCTAAGTGTTTTGAAAGCATGATGAATCGTGAGGATTACATTCTATTTTCTCACTATTTATTATGTGTTTGACGACTTTGAATATTGTTTTCAATACCGTAAGACAAATGAAATCTCTTCAAAAAGGACTTTGAACAGATGTAGACTTCTATAAGAATGTAAATACTTCAAAGCAAATTTTTAAATAAAATTATAGAAAAAACACACGAATAAAAAATTAAAATATGTTAGTTAACTTAAAAGCAAATTTTGTTTATGTTAAATTAAGTTGTATTGAGAGTATATAATGTTTAGTTATAAAACTTAAATTTTACTTATTTTACACATCTTCAGAGTAGTTAATAGAGATACTTCAGCATTTAATATTTTCCAAAATTAGAACACAAGAATCCGATATGTAACTATACATATCATATCAAAAACAAGTACATATATTTATAAAACTTATTTTACTTAATAATTTTACAATATTACAAGGAAAGAGGAAAACGTTTTTGAAAAGCATTCACTACAGAATTGGAAAAATATCGTAATTTACTACAGCTCTATTAGAAATCAAAATAATCATTTACCATTTATAAAACTACACGTATAAAAATTGTGCAACTTTTTAAAAGTCTTTATTCGCTACACTACTTTAGGTAAAATGTACGATTTATCGAGAATTGAGTTTCAAATATGGTAATAAATTAAGGCATTAAAATTTTTAAATTAGAATGTGTGCATAATAGAATATAAATTTGTGTGTCCATATATTGAATATAAAAGTCCTGCTCATTCCTACATCAAAATAAAAAGTCATTTTTGAACCCATAATTCTTTTACAAAAAATGAAAATTGTAATATATTTGCGTGGTGTCTATTAACACATATGTTTTTCAGAGTTTGACTGTATGGTATAAACCTATCACACAGATATACAATTTTTTTACTATGTATAACAAATATGCATTTATTGGTTATTGTACAATTTATAGAAAATTCATTATTATATATCAGATTTATTTTATATCCTTAAATTTGTTTTTGCATAAATATAAGTCTATGAGACTCATGAATATTGATATTATCATGCGCTTATAAGTACTGAATAAATTTGTTGCATTGAATTAGTTACAAATATTGACCCAAGAAGAGTACTTTGATCATTTTCATGATATTTATTGAAGAGAATTACAGCAGTGTTTCTCAAACCCCTACTACTGGTGACCCAATTTTCAATCATAATTTTTATTGCGCCCTCCTAAAAATAATAATGTATTGAATGCAATAATAATGCACTTTGGCGCTAAAGCTACAATACGACCATAATTATAAACCGTACAAATTAACAATATAAGTATTAAATTTTGTATATGTTATTTTTAAGTGATATATATTATTATTTTTTTTTTACTTTTTAGTTCGATTCACTATAAAAGGGTGTTTTTTAGTTTGTTTTAAAACTATAATTTATGTTATAGTTATTTTTACTATACACGATAAAAATCACAATTTCAGTGAATAATTTAATTAAGAGAAAATATACTAACCTACTTTCAAGGACTTTTAAATTTTTCTTAGAAAATTTGAGAAAAAATCCAATGAAACTAAAGAAAATGTTCCAAATGTGCGTGTCCTTAATAAAGGACATAAATCACAGACACTTTTCGCTAACAACACAGGAACGTTATTTTGCAGCTAAACTGTCATATTTTGTTCACGTTTTTGCAGTTTTGCTGTTTGATGATTTACAAATAATTAGTATTTTGAACTTTTTATTCCTTGTGTCTTTTCGACAAGGCGAAATGCTACATTATGGCTTCATAGTTTTCTTCATAGAGATCTTTAGGCAGCATTTGAAAATTTCAAATCAACTCAAACGTTTCATGTCTAACGCTTTTCTGATATTTACTTTCACTATCTTGATTAATATGCATTATTTTAATAGGTACTTCAATTGCTTGATCAGTTTCAACTTCTTTCAATAGGGATCACAGATGCCCATTTTTTTAATATTCTGCTTATTTACATTTATAAACCATAATAAGTCGTACAACACAGCAATCAAAACTACAAAATTGTTCATGGGGAAAGTGTAGCATGTTCTAAAAAATTATTGTGTAAAACGTTTTTCATTATGCATTATATGTTTCAGAATACTCATGCTTATCCATACATCATAAAACTCTTTCACATGGAAAAAGATGAAACAGAAATATATTACATATATTTACAATTTCCCTAAAAAAAGACGAAGATAACCATTCCAGTAAGTTCGAAGCTCAGCATAAGTAATATTTTAGGTTAAGGTATCCGACTACCCTACAACCATGATTTTTTTCAAAAATTGGCAAATGTTTTTAAGACTTTATTTTATAGAACATTTTATTAACTTAATAACAATACCAAGAACTTTATTTTCCCTCCACTAGAACAAAAACTACAAGCGTTTTAGTAAAAGCAAATGCCATAACTTTACACAGGATGACAAACTTTAAAATGCGTTTTACTCGAAATGTGTTTTTTTTTCGAAAAACTCAAACGGGGACCGCGATTGCTCAAAAAGTTTTGAAAATAATTAGATGAAATTTTTTGCTTATGTTCTGCATAACAGTAGAAGTGTTTTGATCTTCAGATTTATCAATAACTGTTTTATTTCAAAATTTGCAGTTCTTTATGTGAATATTGTCAATGTTTTTTTAAGCAATTTCGTATAATGACTTAAATAAAGTGCTCTAGTTTTTGTAAAAATTAAATTATCTCTTAACGTGAAGGTCACTTCAAACAGGAATAACAAAGTAACACATCAAAATTGAAAAATTGAGAATTTGTTCATAAAATCTTTGTACAGAACGGGCCCCGTTTATGTAATTTTTCATACATTTTTACTAGTTTTTTCCCATTTTAATAATAATAATTTTTTTTTCTTTTACCAATTTTAGGATTTTTCCTTAATATATACTAAATAAATATAAAAATCACAAAAAGATCTCCATATCTCCTTTTTTTCAAAAAAAATTTGTCGCAAGTAGTCGGATACCTTAAAAGAGACAATAAAAAAATCTCTTACCGTTTGATATCGTTAAAAGAAACATAAAAAAAAATCTCTCATCGTTCTCATATTGACCGCCAAGCAAACAAAATATATATTTTTTAATTTGGTTATAGGATCAAAGATGGTTAATGAGCGTTTGAAGTGGAATGTTTTATTTTTGATGATCACCAGATGATAAAAATAAATTATATCAGTGTAAAAATGTATTTTTTATTATGTCAGAAAGCATTTTGTTTCACTTCATTCCAAAAAGTTATTTTTTTAAACCTTTTATTTTCAATATGCTCGCGCCCCACACGCAGGGTTACCGCGGCCCCCAGGGGGCGCGCCCCACAGTTTGAGAAACACTGGAAATACAGAGAATACTTTTCAAAATTATTGTTAAGGGGTTAATTAGCCAAAATCACTGACACTTTTATGCGACATATGTTTCGAAGACAAATTTAGGGGGTACTTGTGTATTATAATGATCAATTTCTTCAATTAAAAGACATCGCCAAATGTTGCGATATACAGTATATAGCGGGAAATGCTCCTGCTCACGTTCAGACGCAATAATAATAATATATTTTTTTAGTTTCCTTGGTGTCTTTTTGCTTTGCAAAATTATTTAGCAGTTTAATACATAAGTTCCAACTTTTTTAAAGTATAAATATAATTATATATAAAAGGATACTTTGGATACGTATTAGTGATAACAAAATAACATGCCAATACATTTCTCCAAGTAAGTTTAAGTTTGCATGAATTGGAACTGGAGTGTTTAACACTAAACATAAATACCTGGTTAAGAGACATAACCAGTAAAATTGTGAACGGAAATTTTATGCGACTATTTATTTACATATATATTGTATTGAGTTTGTTCTATCTTATTTGCAATTCATTGCGTTGTATAAATAAGATTCATTTCCATCAATGGAAAAATATTTATTATTAATTAAAAACTTTCATATTAACTCTATCTAATATGAGATAAACAATATAGCTTAAAGAGGTAAACAACTAAAAATTTTTTTACAATTTTAACTTATATTTTAGAGCCATATTTTATTTATAGATAAACCATAGTATTATTTTCCAAATTTTTGTAATTCAATTAGAAGAAAAATATATTTAAAACTAAGGATAAGTAAATTGAATTTTTGAAAATTATTACATTTTTTCTCTGATGAAACATTCCCTTAATATTGTACAATAATTTTAAATAATATTATAGGCACTTTATACAAAGGGAATTAAAAAAAGTATTGAATTTGTAATGTAAATTTTTAATGTAGTTCATACTCGCATTAACAATCTTAATTTGTGATCCAAGAGTCGCATACCCATGCATTATATTTAGTAACCGAAATATAAATGTGAAGTTTCCAACAGAAAACTATTCAGTTCTGCATAACATTGTATTTAACGAGTAAAATTACAAACACGTGTTTATTTATAAACATGTGTTAATATAGCAAAGGCATTTAAGCGTTCTGTACACATGCATGATGCATGATCTAAAGGAACTCTATTAATTGTAATATGCTGATAGAACTCTCAGGACTTGTTATAGTAACTGCAACTTAGAGAAAAGTATTAAAAATGTTTATACATGTAGAAATAACTCATTATAGTTATTTAGTTAATTATTTGCTCCGATTATGCACTTTATAAGTAATTCGGTAACTCGTAATTATGGATAATCACATTACATTGAATATTTTCAAAAAATTATACATTAATTTTATTCATTTCTTTATCTTAATAGTGAAATGGCATTTTCTTTTTTACTTTAAATAGTTATTTCTAGCAAAAAATTCCAAACATTTTAAAAGGATAATTACTAAGTAAATCAGACAGTCAAAGATAGGGAATGTTATTTTATTGGAAACATTTTCAAATATTTTTAAATGCTTCATGATATTGTTCAATATATATGTATATAAAGTATTCATATGCAATGCATTGTGTTAACATAAAATTAATTTTCATCAAATAACTTTTCCCCAGTGAAATACAATATTCATTTTGATTTTAAGTGTAAGTAGGCAAAATTGAGTAAATATAATATTATGTTTTATAGAAAATTGTTATTTTGAATCTCTAAATACTGAAGTACTGGAAGGAAAAAAAGAGAAAATTCATGTATAACATGATCTCTCTATATTAATTCACACCCGCGGGAAGAACAGGTTTACCAGCTAGTAGCATATAACTACAAAGGAAAAAAATTAAGAACTTTCTATAGTATTGATAAATCAAATCGAAATTACAGGATTATTTCAAATGTCTGGCACTTATAATGTTTCACATAGTGTTTATTGTCCCCATATTGGTAAGCCATACTATTATAAAATATACAATTCATGAAGTTGTAAAAATTTTTCATTTTCTTATTCCAGGAGACATGTATACGAATCATATACTCATATCCATAATTATCTTTACATGCATAATACTTAGTTTTTAAGAGTTAAACCAGCAGTTCTAAAACTGTGGGGTGCACCCCCTAGGGGTGCGTGAAAACTCTACAAGAGGGGGGGCGCAAGGATAATAAAAAGTCGCAAGCAAAAATTACTTTAAAAAATTATTAATTTGCTGAAAGTAAACAAACAAAATACATTCTGGCATTATAAAAAATAAAATACACATTTTACTAATATAATACACTTATGTATCAATACTTCACACAAAATATTTTATAAGTAATCGAATATATTAAGTTAAGAGCAAGTTTAATAATTACCAGTGACTCCATGGGCTCTTCATATATACACAATTTATACACAAATTAACACTTATCTTGATAATTTGTACGGTTTATAATTAGTCCCTTAATTGCCGAGATTAAAAGCTATATGGTTCACTCCCCAATCCCACTTTTTTTTCTTGTAGGCGCGCGTATGAGATGTATTGGAGGAGGGGGGCAAAAAAGAGGAATAAAGAAGCAAATTCTCTGAAATACGTAAATCCTTCGAAAACACTGTCAAGTTAATTTTATTGCATTACAAAGTTTTCGGAACAATTCTATGGATAGAAGTTCACAGAAAAGATCGTACTTCGGAAATACGTATATATACGTCCGAACCAATTAATACATCGACTGACCAAGACGTTTATATACGTCGGTGGGACTTGAGAGGTTAAAGTCGTAATGTAGCTTTAGCATCAAAGCATTACTGAATTCAATATATTGTTATTGTATGGAGAAAGGGGGGCGCGATGTATATTATGACTGAAAATTGGGTCGCAAGAATCGAAAGTTTGAGAAACTTTCAACACTGAGTTAAACTATTTTAAGGATTTGTGTAAAAAAGGAAGATATTTAAATCATGGATAAGCAAATACTTATACATATATACTTCTTAAATAGCCACTAAGATTTTTTTTTAAAAAAACCAAAAAATGGTGAAAAAAAATACTTTCACCAAAAATAATTCTCTTTATTTATCTAAAACTTTCATATTAACTTATGTTCTATGTACACAGGCTTTAAGAAATAACCATTTTCATTTCTAAAAAATATTACCCCTTTTGCAAGGGTTTCATTCTCCTTAAGAATTATTTATTCTAATTTAAAGAAAGAAATATTTAGATGATATAATTTTTAACAGCAAAGAATAATTATATAATTATTAATAATTTAGAAATTTATAATTTGTGTGTGTGTGAAAGGTAAAAATCAAAGAAAAATTTCTTTAACTTTTAAGACATTCTTCCCCCAAATTATCCTCAAATTGTATTACTTCAAATTAAATATTATCTCTTGACTTAGAATTATTAATTAAAATTACACAAACAGACATTTTTTTAATATTATTTACACCTAACTGACACTTTATTGGGTAATAAGTGTGAGTTCTTTTTAAAGAAATGATACTGAAAGATTCGCCTGGCGTTAAAAACGATATAGGCGGCGCTGCCATCGAAATCGGGAGAAGAGAACAGTACAACATGGAGAGACGAAAGGGAATGGCGGTTACTTTCGCGAGTACTGAAACAAAATGGTCTTAACTAAATTTAATGTATCGTAGTTAGTTTTTTTTTCTTTTCATGTGCTTGTTTTATGCGTGTGTGTGGCTGTATATGGAACAATAAATCTTTAGCCACTAAAGATAGACCGACTTTATTCGTGGCTGGTAAATAATGGAATCTCAGTTAAGACAATGAACCTACACCAACAAAGGGAATATTATTGACACAGTTGTCATTCAATAGTCACACTACTTGAAGTTTTTTAAAAGTTAATTTTGATTCTATACTGTGAGCCGTTCGTGTGCAGAAATATAAATAAAGAACTACTAAATTAATTAAGATCTGAAATAACCAAGAGCCATATCTAAAGTGTACCAAGAACTATAAATAAATGCTAGGATCCAACCTTAATAAATATGCCAGCTAACACTAGTGGACATATATAATTAGATAAGTAAATTAAAACAAAACAAAGCGTGATACACACACAAAAAAAAGAGTTGATATGAGATAATTTCCTAACAAAAATATGTATGTACTAGAATAAAATAAAATGCTATATGTTTTTAATTAAATCAAAATATACAAAATGAATGTAACCCTTGCAATAGAAGAAACATTGCATCGAAATAAACAACGGAGGATAAATTTGATGTGGAGCACCAACGCAATAAAGCGCTTTTTCTCCGTATGAGTACCTGTAACGAAACAGCATAAAAAAAAAGAGGAAATTCACAATGATTAGACGCTTAACGCCAAAGAATTTCCCTTATTTGTTCAAACGTGTTTTATTATTCTTAGTATTGCATTGGCTTAAGGCCAGCCAATTCACATAAGGTTACATAGATACATCCATATCCCCATTTACTTAAATCAGTATAAATTAAAAAAAGTATATTTAAAAAAGTGGTAGCTATTAAATCTAATTTTTGCATCAGTATTTTTTATAGCTCATTCTACTACATAAAAAACGTCACTATTTTTAGCAAGTGTATTCTCGTTCCTTTTAACTATGGTTATTTTTTTCTAATCTGTTCCAGGACTTTTAATCACTGCAAATATGAGTATGATTTTTGAACATTTAAAATTATATGCTGTGAGTAAATATTAACGTCGCATTGTTCATCTACACGAGGGCTTTTGACGACGGACCACGTAATTTTGAACCATGGTCAAGTGACGTGGTTGACACCTGAGCTGGCACCACCTCTCCTAACTACCACACCACACTAACCAGAGGACGTTTGTGCTCTCGACAGATTTAACGTGCATCTTCCCCTACACAGCGGGTCTTTAGTGCTACTGGGCTCGAACTCGTTACAAGGCCAGGCATGATCCGATACCTTGACCACTCGGCTACCGCGGCCATAAAATAAATAAATAAATATATATATATATATATATAAATGAAATAATTCCCTCTAGCATTCTTTTAATTAACTCTTTTAATAATATTGAATTAATCTTTTAATTATTTGGTTCTACACTAACACCCTGATTTTAATCTTAATCGAGTACTCTTATTGCATCAGACATACCAATTCCGCCCATTCTATCCAATCAGAGCTGTTATTACGTCATAAGTACTTGTACTATAAAAGCCGAAACCTTGTGTAATCTCGCTCTCCTTCATTTCATTTGTTTCTTTTTCTTAATTTTTAACTTTAATTCTTAAACCCACACAGGCTAGTTTATCTAGACCCTCCCCATTGCTTTGTTCCAATTTCCCAGTGCAACCAATAGAGTGCCTACTCCCCTCATATCACTTGACCAACCGAAGTGAACTTTTCTAAGACTCTGAGAAATTTGCCGCCAAGACCGTTCCAGTAACCGCGCCTCCCTGCCACATCCAACCAACAAATCAGGACTCTCTCACCAATCAAGGCCCTCCCACATCAAGCCACATTTACAAAATTCGATATGGGATGGGGGAACGCTTCGCGTTCCATTTTCCCAGCGACGACCAGCGGCCAGCGACCAATCTCGCTCTCACAACAAATCACTACACGATACAAAACCAATCGCTTCCAGATTTCACACGTTCACCCGTACTGGCAATATTTAAATTTAAACTTTAAATTACTAATTCAAAAATTAAACTACTTAAACTAAAAAAGGGCAAACTATCAAATTAATGTCACCACCCAATTTTTGACTGAAAGGAGATTTAGATTTCCCTCGGAAATCAGGCGCTCCAATAATCCACCAACACCAACCAATCGCCGTCATGCCACCTAGCAGAACGAAAAACCCCACTTTCGCCATGCCCCTCATCGAAGACTTGTCCAGAAATGGGATTGAGGACTGTTTTTACAGTCCAGAAGCCCAAAAAAGCAACGCCTATTCAATCTCGCTCTCTTCCTTTTTGCCGTCATCATGTAAAACTGTACGCTATGTACAGTGTGCTCTTTGTGTTTTTGTGTTGTGCCCTCCAAGATGTTGCTATTGTTTGTCTCCTGTCCAGTTTGCTTTAATATCGTCGCAAGTTTGTGTGTCTCGTCAACGTAGAAATATACCGTAAATTTGTCCTAAGCTTTGATGTGTGCTTCAAAATAAAGAAGATGTCTGTTCACTGAAGATGTGCTTAATGAAGATCTACAAGCACACTCGACGAAATATACCACTCGGCCAATATTTTACAGTAAGTCGGCAGGATAGTTTCCTACCGTGAAGATATGAAAGAAATTAAGTTGAAGAAATAAAAATTTCGTCGAAAGTTACTGAAATTCCTGATGTTTTCAACTACTTCGTGAAACGGGGAAATCCCCGTTCAAGTTGTACCTACTTCGTTAAAAAGGGGGAAATCCCCGTTTAAGATGTGCCTACTTCATTAAACAGGGGGAAATTCCCTTTTCAAGTTGTGTTAGACTCCTGCATTTTCATCAAATTAATCCAAAAAATTTATGTGAGTCAACCTATAATAGGTTAGTTTTCGTCGAAAAGTGTAACTGTCGACAGAAAAGGGAAATTTTTTTAATGTACATTACTAATTGCTGAGCGCAGCGGGGTTTTCGTTTGGTTTCTCAACGGTGGTGGATCTTGTTATTTTTGGTGATTTATTTTAAAATGTATTTTATAAATTAAGAAATTTTGTCTTCAAAATTATTTATAGTGCAAATATTATACGTATTATTTTTTTTCAAGTGATTCTGATCTTTGATATTTTTATGCTTATTATTTCATGAAAAATTATTTTACATATTTTTATAGTGTTGCTATACATGTTTTTAATTATGATAAAACAATATATATTGAAATACGAAATTTAAAAACTTAAATGTTTGATATTTGAATTTCTAATTAATAGCTGCAACTGTTTTGATTTTGTTGAAATTTCAATTTTATATATTTTGGTATTTTTATTTTTGGTAATTCAAATTTTGAAGTAAATTTAAACTTTTAATTTGTATGACTCTCAGATCTGGTTTTAAAATGGCGAATAATGAGCAAACCAATTTGGCTGTAGTAAGTAATATCAACCAAATCCCTAATGAACCATATATAATCCCTTTTGATTCTGAAAATGGAATGCTAATAGAAGCTTGGTTACATTATTTTAATAATGCATGTAAACTTAGTAATAAAGATGATAGTTGGAAAATTGTAAACATATCAAAATATCTAAAAGGGTTTGCATTAACTCTTGTCTTAATATTTCAAATTTTGAAGAACTGTGTTCAATTCTTATTGAAAATTTTTTAAAACCTAATGGTATAACTTTATCAGATTTCTCACAACTTATATTAAAAAAGATAACTTAGAACAATATTTTTATCAAAAATTAAATTATGGTAGACAATTAGGATTATCTCCTCAACTCATTTTGGAAGGACTTACGGATGGAATGCCCACCAGTAGTAAACAATTAATGACAGTAAATCCCCCTACCTCACCTACCGAATGGCTCATGGTAGCTACACGCTTAATGAAAACCCAAGCCCCCAAACCTGAATAAAATACTTACAAAATGTGCCCATTCGACCAAGACAAAATACTTTTGTACCTCAAAGTATTTTGTACCTCTGTTCGACCCAACTTCCAAAATTTTAATAGAATGCGTCCCCAACATCTCCCAAATCAGCAGGCTCATAACTTTAACCATAGAGGTTTTAGGTCCAACCACCACACACATTTTCAACATGGACTGCCACCATCTCCATGTAGTATTTGCACACAGCAAGGAATCCCCTATGCTTATCATTGGAAACTACAATGTCCTTTTAATCAACATCAATTGAGACATACCCCATTTTATTGCGACTCATCTTTGGCTATTAACACTGTTTCTCAGAGCTCGGAGAACTCTGTTAGCAATCAACAAATTCCTAATCAGAGACAACACCCCTCTACTGAGGCCTCTGGCCCAGCATATTGACAATTACAAGTGTCCGGACACATCTCATCATTGCCAAGCTTAGCTAACTTGGACAATTTACCTACACATAACAATGTGAATATTGTTATTGATACTGGATCCACTCTATCTTTAATTTCTGCAGATATTGTAAATAAACTTAGGTTACAAAAGCAAACAACTAGGCCTATACAGATTAACCACACACACACACACACACACAAGCCCATGACAATTTTCAATTAAACAAACTGTGCAAAGTGTACTTAACAATTGGACAGGTAGAAAGAAACATAAATCTGTATATAATTAACAGTGGTCTACCTTACATTATTCTAGGACTACCAGAATGTAGTCAATATAAATTTGTTATTGATTGTGAACATAACCAGTTACTACAAAATGGACAAATTATTGTAAATAATCAGAATCCACTCACTAAACCAATTTCATTACATATACAGGAAGAGTTAGTAAATACCTCGGAGGAAGTTTTTTCACCTCTGACTATGTTAAAGAACTATCTCCTAACCTGATACAACTTCTTTCAGAATACTCTCATGTTTTTTCTAAAAATAAATATGATGTAGGTAAAATAAGAATGGAACCCCCTAGAATTAATTTAACATCAGACCTCCCAATTTCTCAGCGAGCCTATAGAACTTCAACCACTTCAGAAGCCGAGATTAATAAACAAGTACAAAATTTATTGGCTGCAGGTTTAATTAAAGAATCCAGTAGCTGTTATTCTTCCCCGGTTACTTTAGCTTATAAAAGAGATGAAAATCAGAAAACCAGATTATGTATTGATTATAGAAAACTTAATGCCATTTGTAAAACAGATGCAGAGCCATTACCTCGAATAGATTCGCTGCTAGATAAATTGAATAGTGCTAAATATTTTTCTGCGCTTGACCTCACAAGTGGTTACTGGAACATTCCGTTGCATGATAAAGATAAAGAAAAATTAGCTTTTGTTACAACTGAAGGTTTATATGAATTTCTCAAGTTCTTCCTTTTGGTTTTCGAAATGCCCCAGCAATTTTTAATCGTACTATTCGTAAAATTTTAACTAAACATAAGTGTTCAAATTTTGCTTGTCACTATTTTGATGATATAGTTATCTTTTCAAATTCTTTAGAGGAACATTATGCTCATTTAAGAAAAATATTCCAAATTTGTGTGAGGAGGAAAACATTTAATTAAAATTTTCAAAATGTGTTTTTGCAAAAACTAAGATAAACTTTTTAGGCTATGAAATTAAAGAAGGCTGCATTACCCTTGATAATCAAAATATTGAAACTATTAAAAAATTACAACCTCCCAAAAATGTTAAACAACTTCAAAGTTTCCTTGGTTCTGTAAATGTTTATAACAAATTCATTGATTCCTATGCCAAAATTAGGGAACCTTTAAATGAACTACTAAAGAAAGATAAACAATGGGATTGGACTGCTGAATGTCAAACAGCATTTGAACTGTTAAAAAATAAATTATAACTAAACCTGTATTACAGTTATATGATCCTACATTACCTCTGCATGTTTTCTGTGATGCCTCGTTGAAAGCTATAGGAGCTATTTTGAAACAAACAGATAATTCTGGTACTCTTCACCCAGTATCTTTTCATTCTAGAACTTTACGTGAATATGAAAAAAATTATTGTATCACAGAATTGGAATGTTTGGCCATAGTAGATGCTCTTGATAGATTTTATTATTATTTACACGTTAAAAAATTCATAAACCATACTGATCATGCTGCTCTTGTTTGGCTTAAAAATGTGAAAAATTTAAGGGGTAGATTATTTCGTTGGTCATTAAAATTAAGCATGTTTGATTATGAAGTAAAATATTTAAAAGGAACTATTAATGTTGAAGCTGACATGTTATCAAGACATCCTATTGCTCAATATATCCAACACTCAGTACATTTACTTGAATTAAATGAGATAAAAACCCATCAAAATTTAGATAATGTAAATGATCCTAAATATAAGAAAGTTGATGATGTCTTTGTTCTTAAAAAGAAAAATCTGTTTAAAATTGTTGTCCCTTTTTCATTAAGAAGAAAAATTTTGCAAAATGCTCATGAACAATTTGGACATCCTGGTACTCAAAAAATGATAAATTTAATTACTCCTCAATACTATTGGCCTCATATTAACTTAGATATTTCAAACTTTGTTAAAGATTGTAATGTATGTCAATTAAATAAAAGGAAAAGGCAAAAAAGATTTGGTCTTTTACAGACTGTACCCCCCACAGATCAACCTTTTGAGCATATCTCTGTTGATACTGTTGGTGGATTCAATTACTATAATTCTACTAAAAAATTTCTTCACTTAATAACTGATCATGCAACTCGCTATGTTTGGGCTTTTGCTTCTAAAAGTGAAACAACCGAAACCTATGCAAATTGTTTAAAACAACTTTTCCAAATTCAAATACCTAGTAAACTGTTAACTGATAGAAATGGTGCTTTTACCTCATCCAGATTCAAACGCTTTTTAAGAAATTATAACGTTAAACAGTTATTAACTACTTCTCATCATCCCCAGACAAATGGTAAATGTGAACGTGTAAATCAGTCTATTGTAACTAAATTATATATATATAAGATGTAAAGTAAATTCTTCTCCTACCAAAATTCCTTGGACCAAATTTCTAGAACAAGTAATCAATGAGTATAACTTAACACCTCATTCAGTCACAAAATTCCCTCCTGCATATTTGTTATTTGGCACTTTACCATATACACCTCCATTAGCTCAAAATCAAGTTTACCCTCCAGTTGAAGAAGCCAGAAAATTAGCAAAAGAGAACACCATAAAATACCATGAGAAAAATAAAATTAAATATGATGCACGTTTCATTGATTCTCCTTTTGAACCAGGTGACCTCGTAATTTAAGAAGAATTCAACTATCCAAATCGAAGAAAATTATCCCCAATTTTTTCAGGCCCCTATGAAATAGTACAAAAGCTGTCGGATGTCAATTATGAAATAACCAAGCCTAACGCGTTAACTAAAAAACTTACTGAAATTGTGCACGTTTCAAAATTGAGAACTTATTAGCCTCCTGAAGAATTGAAATTGAGTCACTAGAATAATAATAATTACATAAAAAACACACACACACACAACTACGCAAAACCAAGGCCTTGTCCTTTTACCCCTCTTAGGTGGACCCCCCCTTTCCACTCTTGAGATATTTTTTTTCCTTTTTTTTTTTACTGTTGTTGTGAAATATCACAATAAGAAATGATTACAGATCTTATAATGTGAGAAACATGGGTCCACCTTCCAATCCATTTCGGATTTTTCCTGTTTTCATCTCGAGGTACTGTTCAGTTTTGGAGAAGTGTACTCTCTTGGATGGAAGCAGGGAAGAGTCTGAATTAAATTCCCCTTCCTTAATAATCTCGGATTATTAAGTTTACTTTAGACGAAGATGCAAATTTTGTTTTTGAAACAAACTTAGATGTTTCCATGATGTTTATCACTGATGATATTTTTATATTTTAGGCTGCAATTATTTTGAATCTTATCTTATTTGCATTCCATTTCAAGTGTTCCTTATTTTATTTTTGATATTGTGTATTTTTATGATGTCACGTTTAGTGGTGTGAACATTATTGCAGCAGCTATTCAAGAAAATGTGAACATTTTGGAGTAATACTTTTGATTTTTATTGCATTTTGAATCTTTTGTTTGGAACGTTATTTATGGGTACCCATATTTTATACAATTTAACAGTATATATATTGTTGTTTTTATATTTTTCTATCATCTAATTTCTGTGTTGGAGATCATGCTATGTATGTCACTACCGGCAAGTGCAAGATTTTTTTTAAAACTAATAATAATTTTATTCAAAATTTTAAATTTTATATCTCTGTAAGATACGGGTGTGTGTCAAGGGCCCTGGTGCATACACGCGTCTTGCGGAGGGGGGATATGTAATAATTCCCTCTAGCATTCTTTTAATTAACTCTTTTAATAATATTGAATTAATCTTTTAATTATTTGGTTCTACACTAACACCCTGATTTTAATCTTAATCGAGTACTCTTATTGCATCAGACATCCCAATCCCGCCCATTCTATCCAATCAGAGCTGTTATTACGTCATAAGTACTTGTACTATAAAAGCCTAAACCTTGTGTAATATTACGTCATAAGTACTTGTACTATAAAAGCCTAAACCTTGTGTAATCTCGCTCTCGGAGAAGATCAGATTTGAAAAAAGATCATTGGATTCTGAGCTACGCTTGAGTACGGTCGCGTTTCCTTTACGCTCCGTACTTTTCCTCGCTCGACGACCATTTGCATTACGATCTGATCTTTTGGAGGCAATTAAGCCAGTCGTCCTATAGCTCTTTTTAGGGCTAAAAGGATAGGGCAGCATCCATCAGATTTTTTCGCCGCTACCTCTTATCGATTTTTCTGGATACTTGACCTTGGACATGGCCACGGACTCGAATTCAAATATGGAAGGCCAAAACATCCCTCTTCCTACCTCAAGGCCCTCTACACCGGAACTCTCTACTCCCTGTGAACAACTCCTTCAAATCCATAGCAATATCAGGAAATTCTCACTACTTGCCAAGGGCACCGAAGACTCGCTGAGACTCCTCTCGCCCTACATGAAAGCCAATGATCCGGAAGTGGTTGATCTGTTCGCCCGACTGAAATATTACCAGGAGCAGCACCACAACGCTGAATGTGAGTATGGCACTCTTTATTGTACTACTCCAGGCTGTACTGTTCATGGAACACCACCTCCCACCCCTAATATCTCTCAACAGGAATTTCCGGCTCTCCCTAAAATTAACTCGCAAAAACGAAAGGAAAATGATGACGGTTTCGTCTCACCAACCAGGAGACAAACCATTAAAAAGCCGAACTTGATACTTAGCCCTAATTTTACTCTCGAAACTGATAATAAATTCTCAAATCTTAAACAACAGGAAATAGCAGGAACCTCGAATGACAACACTACAACTAATGATCCCCTCCCTCTGCCAACACACCTAAGACTTATCTTCCCCCACCTATCATGCTTAAAACATCTGAGGAAACGCGAGAACACATGAACGTAATTACTACTGCATTCCCCAACATCCGCAGCAAGCTCTCCGGAGAGCTCATTAAGTTATACACTAATACTTCCATAGACTACCACAAACTTTTAAATTTACTCGACCAGCACCAATTTCAATACCACGTCATCACACCAAAGGACGAACGACCCATAAAGGTCGTTATCAAAGGACTACCCTGTAACACGGATATTAACGACATTAAGTCAGACTTAACTGATCAAGGATTCACAACTAATCGGAAGAATTACCAAACAAAAACTCCCCGTCTTCATGATAACTCTCCCTCGGAATATAAACAACGCTAAAATCTTTCAATTAAAAACACTTAGCTATCTCTCCATTAGAGTCGAAGGTTATGAGGGTACAGGAGTAACGCAATGTTACAAATGTAACCGATTTAACCACACGTCCGACAACTGTCACATGATCCCTAGATGCCTGAAGTGCGGAGAAGCACATCAAACAAAAGATTGCCCCATACAACGCGTCGAGACCGCATACTGTATTAATTGCCAAGCTTACGGCCATATGGCCAACTACTCAAAGTGCCCACTTTTCCCTAAGCCTCGTAAAGGTAAAACTATTAAAAATAACTACACAACTGTAGTCGATAGCATAGTCCGACCTAACATTACATACGCGCAAGCCACCAACAATAAGAAATCAGATCAATACAAAAACACTCAACAGATGGCACCACGAGTAAATGACGCTCCTGCTATTTCCTCGCAAAATCAAACCAATCGTCCATTCAATAAACCCCCGCTACTCAAGAATTTAACAATCGAAAATAGCCCACAGTTTGCAATTGTACAAACTCTTCAACAGACTATGCATACCCTTGCTATTCTGACTCAACAAATTGCTTCACTTAACTTTAATGCTCTAGCCCCCCACCCAAAAATCTAATAAAGCTCAAAAAAGAAAGAATTAAGCGCCCTAATAGAGGCTATTCTCGACCACGATGACGATGATTAGTCACAAAACGATTGGTTTGAAACTTTGCTCTTGGAACGCAAACGGCATACTTAACAAAATTTCTGAGTTTAAAATTTTCGTAGAGAAGTACTCTCCCGATCTTCTTCTAATTCAAGAAACACATCTGAGACCACATCACAACATTAACATACCAAACTATAACTGCTACCGAAACGATCGTATTGGTGACGGACGCGCAGGCGGCGGAACTTTAATTCTAACTAAGAAAAATGTCTCGCATTACAACATCCCCACCCCCACCCTTAATCATATTGAAGCCACAGTGGTAGTTATTACCCCTCAAAATTTAAATCCGATCTCAGTAATATCCGTTTACGTTCCCCCATCTTCGGACGAAAGACTCTTCACTCTTGATCTTGAAAATCTGCTTCAGACCAACAGTAATTGTGTGATCTTTGGCGATTTTAACGCTACACACAATATGTGGAACTGCCCCAATAATTCTATTCGAGGTTGTCAACTTAAAACTTTCGTAGATACACTCGATCTCAGCATTGCATTTCCAGACACCCCTACTAGGTACGGCTACAGATCTGCTAACACAATAGATTTCGCGATCATTAATAATTTTCACTTCCCATACAACATTAATTCGTTAGCAGAACTTTCATCAGATCATAATCCCGTTATTCTAAATTTTTCCCTTCTCCCCCCAATTCATCATGACAACGCTAGGGCAGTTACCACCTGCTGGTCCGCCTTTAAAAATAACTTAAAAAATAATATCAATATACTAGACTTTCAAGGTATTAAAAATCCCACTGTGCTCGAAGAAAAGATTGATTTTTTCACCGCAGCCGTTCGCTCCGCCCACCAGTTCGCTTCTAAACCAATAGCAAACACCAAACACGCCTTCACTCCTAACTACATTCGAAATCTCATTCGCGACAAAAATAGAGCTAAGAAACAATTCAATAACACTTTAAATCCCACACACAAACAAAACTACTACAGATTACAGGAAAAACTTAAAAAAAAAAGAACTTAAAAAAGATCTCACAACAAAATTGGAATAATAAATTAGAATCTCTTAACACACGCGATAATAGCTTATGGCAGTGTCAAAAGTTTCTCCGTAAAAAAAGATCTAACATTCCTTCCCTCTCTAGCTCTTCTGGCGTTGCTAACAGTGACGAACAGAAGGCCAATATTCTTGCAATAACTCTCAATAATAATTTCTCTGAAAATAAGAGACCTGGTGATAGCAATCATCCTATTGATAAGGAAATCACTAACACTTTAGAAAAATTCTTTGATAACCATCCTTCGATACCTATCTCGCCTACTGATCCCGATGAAATTTTAAATTATATTAAAACTCTTAAAAATAACAAAGCCCCGGTTCCGATCTTATCACTAACAAAATGATTAAAAATTTTCCTCTCAAAATTATCTTAATTCTCACCTATCTTATTAATAAAATCTTAATTCTTAGACATTTTCCAAACAATTGGAAAAATACAGTTGTATTCCCCATTAAAAAACCTAACAAAAATGCCCATAACCCAGAAAACTATCGTCCGATTTCCTTACTAAGTATCTTAAGTAAAATTACTGAATATGTTATTCTCAACAGACTTAAAACCTTTACTAATGAAATTAACTTCATAAATCCTAATCAATACGGCTTCACCAGGAATCTATCCACATACCACCCACTACTCGGACTTACTGAAAAAATCACCGCTGGATTTCAGAGAGGCAGGTCCACTGGAGCTGTCTTTCTCGACATTCAGAAGGCTTTTGACAGGGTCTGGGTTAGTGGACTCATCTATAAACTAATCACTAACAACTTCCCTCCTGCTCTAATTCATTTGATTAATTCCTATCTCGTTAACAGGTCCTTCCAGGTTCGTGTTAATGACACACTTTCAAATTCTTTTAAAATTAATTATGGAGTCCCTCAAGGAAGCCTGCTAGGGCCACTATTATTCAATATCTTCATTAACGATATACCCACTCACCCCCAAACCTCCACTAATATTTATGCTGATGACACTGTCACCCTTGCAACATATAAAAATAATAAAACGATCACACTAGCACTCAATAATCACCTAAAACTATTAGAAACTTTTTTTCGACACTTGGAAAATAAAAATTAATATTGATAAAACAATAGCAGTACTCTTCACCAAAAGGAAAACAAAACCAACACCTCCTACTCTATACTCCACACAACTGCAATGGTCTCAGAACACAAAATACTTAGGACTGACTCTAGATAATAAACTCACATGGAAACAACATATAATTCAAACGCGAGATAAATTCCGGAGAGCTCAAAGAGCCTTTTCCCCCTAATTAGCCGGAATTCAGTATTGAATATGTACAATAAGTTACTTCTCTACACTGCCGTTCTGCGTCCAATTCTGACTTATGGTTCACCTGTGTGGGGTTACGCAGCAGATTCTAATATTAAAACACTCGAGGTTGCTCAGAACTCGATTATCAGAAATATAGTTAGAGCAGATAGATACACCAGAAATTCTAAAATTTATGAAGATACTAAAATTCTTCCTTTTAAAAGCTATATACAAAAACTGGCTATTTCATTCTTTAATAACTTACCCAATATTGATAACGAAAACGTAAAATTGCTCAATAATTATATTCCAATGCCAGATCTCAAGAGACCTAGGAGAATCCTCCTAGACTCCTACAATCCCCCTAACAATTATTTTAGTCACTTGCCGGGTGGCGAGTGACCACTACCCTTGCTAAATTCTTAAATTTTTAAAAATTCATTTTAAATGTTTTCTTATTTTTATTTAATCTTACTCAATTGCAACCCCACACAGGCTAGTTCTCTAGACCTCCTCTGATTTGTTCCAATGCTTCAGTGCAGCCAATTGAGTGCCTACTCTCGCAGTGCCATTGACCAACCACAGCAAAGCCTTATAGACAAAATTTGGACATTCCCGCCGAAACCGTATTGAAGAAAATCCTCGATCTCAAAACCACGCCTACTTGCAACGTTCGAACCACCAATAAGGACACTCTCTTTCAGGCAGGCCCACCCACACAAGGACTCAGCAACAATCTCGATATGGGATGGAGGAACGCTTCGCGTTCCATTTCCCAGTGACATCCAGCGTCATCAATCTCGCTCTCTGCTCTCTTCCTTCTTGCCGTCATCATGTAAAACTGTACATAGCTGCTATTTGTGTTTTTGTGTTGTGCCTTCCAAGATGTTGCTATTGTTTGTCTCCTGTCCAGTTTGCTTTAACATCGTCGCAAGTTTGTGTGTCTCGTCAACGTAGAAATATACCGTAAATTTGTCCTAAGCTTTGATGTGTGCTTCAAAATAAAGAAGATGTCTGTTCACTGAAGATGTGCTTAATGAAGACCTACAAACACACTCGACAAAATATACCACTCGGCCAATATTTTACATATATATATATACATATGTGTGTGTATGTATTTTAATACACACATAGACCAATATTTACACGACTACACTTTAAAATTATTTATGACCAATCAAACATTTATGACCAATCAAGCAAGTTTTTTGCATGCAATCTGATTTGCATCTAATACCAACTAGTTAAACTCTAATGTTAGATTATGAATCATTTGGATTGACATGGCTTTAGTAGGAATTATGAGCAAAATATAGGAGTGGTAATTGTTGTATTAAATATGAGATGTCTTTCAATAATTATGGATTGAATTATTGATAGTATGCTCTTTGGTGAGTTTTT
This sequence comes from Trichonephila clavipes, assembly GCA_019973935.1. Lineage (NCBI taxonomy): Eukaryota > Metazoa > Arthropoda > Arachnida > Araneae > Nephilidae > Trichonephila > Trichonephila clavipes. The sequence continues at coordinate 21,274 of BMAU01000330.1, read as the reverse complement.
AATGATTTACGCTTTTCATTTGTGAATATACTGGGTTTTTAATTTGAACTTTCGGATTTTATATATTTTTTAATTTGATCTTTCGGATTTCAAATTTTTATACCTATACAACTATTTTTTCTACCTATACAGCTATTTTAAATATGGGTGCATCATCTTTGGTGTTCGATAGTTCACATATATTATGCACTAATTTGTTTTAGTATTTTAATATTTTAATGTTATAATATCTTTCAGAATGCGATGGCGAATAGGTTAATTCTCCAAGTTTAATAGTTTAAATTTAACTTTTAATTTTTAAATTTTTGAGAATTGGATATTTTCCGATTAACTTACCTAGTTGCAATAGGGGGATGGTTAGTGCCATCAAACTAGTTTAACCCCACTTATTGGTCCTAAGTCCTAGGTTGCACTTGGATCTTTAATAAATTTTTATTTCATAATTTTTTAATTTTGTTTGAAAACGATGGAATTTTATCTCCTATATTCGCCATTGATATTTTGAAATAGGATTTAGTATTATAAGATTCGTATATTTTCAATTTTTTAATTGATCATTGTGATTGATTGTTGATGATTGATTTTATATATATAATTTTTTTTATATATTAAAACTTAAATTATGGAAAAAGGGTTAAATTCAAGGAAAAAAGTACCACAAATTTAATGAATATATTGTGGGCCACAAAAGTGTTCGTACACTTGCAATTTCTTCAAAATTTAATGTTTTCGACTAATAAAAACTAATATATTGTAATTGTAATTTTTTATGTTATCTGCAACTTGTTCTTAAAGGGATGACATAATTAATTTTTTAAAAAGAGTACAACTTTTTTTAAAAAAGATTAATAATCCAAAAGCTAATAAAAAAATTACGCCACAAAAGTCTTCATACACTAAGAGGTCACAGGGGTGTTAAAGTTCTCTAGAGGTCTGAAAATATAAACATTTTTCAAACATGTATAATTTCTTTAAATTTAAGTTAAATAATTCGAATCTTTTACACATTACTTATAAAGGAATGGGGCTTCAGAAAAGTATAAAATGTTTAAAATATAATCATAATTTTAAAAATTATAAGCATATGAAAATAAGAAACTTTTCTATAAGAAATATTTATTAAGTTTTACGTCGCGCATGCTATTTTCTAAAAGAGTAGGTTTAATTACTAGCTATAAGTTGATTTATAAAGACAAATGTATTCTTAATACTTTGTAGCTACTTTTATATAAATAGAATAATAACTTACATATTTTAATAAATAAAAAAAATACATTTTTAAAAAATATTTAAAAAATTGCAATATTTTACAAATATTTTGAAATACAAAAGATATATAATACTAAAATTAGGTAGGGTTTAAAGAGTATGACGCATTGTATAATTCTGTAAAATTTTATATATCAGAGGCTAATATTTTAGAAAATAGCGTGCACAAAGCAAAAAATGCTTAATATTTATTATAGAATTTTCATATGCTTATGACTTTTAAAATTATTATTATATTTTAAACATTTTATACTTTTCTGAAGCCCCATTCTATTTTAAATAATAGGTAAAAGATTCGAATCATTTAATTTAAATTTAAAAGAATTATACCCATTTGAAAATCGTTTATATTTTCAGACCCCTAGAGAAATTTAACACCCCTGAGACCCCTAAAAATCTCAACCTAACTTTAAATATTGTATTTCTTTCTTAATTTAGTACTTAGTAGGATATCTTCCAGTGTCCACAACAACTTTTAAGCGTCTTGGTATAGATTTAATCAGTTTTTTTTTTTTTTTTGTAATTTCTGCATCAATTTTCCTCCATTCTTCTGTGATGATTGTTTTTACTTCCCATTTTGTGTTTATTTATCCTATTTTCTTTTTTTTTACATCAAAATCTTACCAAATATGTTCTACTGGGCTAACTAAAGTGATCGAGGAGGTGTTTTCATAGTTTGGGAACAGTTATAGGACACCAGTGGCATACATTGAGAGCAGTGTGCTTGGCGTCAGTAGTTAAAATATACCGGTTCTGGAGCAGTGGTGCCAGGAGGTTGAGGCGCATGCAAACAAAAGAGGGTGGAAGTCCCTCCCCCCGGGTCTGGACCGGGGGGATGGTTTCTGATTGATAAGGGCTTCGGGGATCTGTACTGATAAGAAATGCACGCTTTTAGTGATAACGAGTTATATTCTGATATAGTTTTAATTAAATGATTATGATTTTTTTAATTACGTCATTGGAAGCAAATTTAAATTGGGATGAATGAAGCAAACTTTTTGGAGGGGGACATTATTTGTTACTTAGGGTTAATGAATATATTTTATTATAATCTATTTTTCCCCCTTAAATATATTTCATTATTTTTTAAGCTAAAGTATTATTCACCTGTGGCGCAATCCATGAACGATTTGAATTTACAAGTGCAGAATTATGCCTATTCTTAAGTTTCGAACCTCAAAAGTCTTCGTACTTGAATGTTAGACATGTTTTTCTAACCATTCGACTACGAAAACCTAATGCTTCGTTGAGATTTTGTGAATATAAATCAAACACCGAATTAAAATAGTAAAAATAAAGTTGAGATTCCTACAATTAAAGGTTAATAGCACTCTGGAAAATTCGATGCAAAACTATTCAAAACTAGGGATTTCTTTATTTTATTAGGTAATCTTACAATTTTGGAAATAAACGTGCGGTGCATCTTTAGACCAAACGAAGTCACGTTCAGAATTAATGATAAGTCTGATAAAGTATTACTTAGTAGGGTAAAAATGGAATGTGTACATATATGGTCATAGAGAAATGTTCTAGATATATATCAGAATGTGTGTCCTGATAAGAACCTTATTTATTCACGCTGAAAAGGCTCCAGAAATCCTATGTGCATGTCAATACATAAATGCTGATAAAAATGCAGTTAATGCCCATTTTATCAAGGCGCGCATGTGAGGGTAGATTATTCTGCTACACCAATCAGCTAATTTACTTTTTGTAATAATACTCAGACAAACCAATCACATTTCAGTATTGATGTAAAGTTCTAATCATAGACTTGGGTTATATTTACTTCAAAGTCATTTCTAACTTTTTCTCTCTCAGACTACAGTTTTAAATTTTGTTGTACTTTAAACGGACTCGTACAAAATTTCAAAATGAAACGAATGCTGAATCTCCCAAATATGTCAACTAAGCGTATGTGTTTCAATAAAGATGATTCCTCCAAACTAGATTCCTCCTTTTCGGAAAGTACTGTTCCTCCACATCATTCCCATTTGGGGCACGATATCTATGCTGCAGTGACATATTTTGCTACCTCCGTGCAAGTTCATCTACGACAATATTCAAGAGATGAAAACAATTGACTTTTCCCAACTAAAAAAGTTGTCTGTATGTCAACTGTGCTCTGGCAATCTCTTGCAAATCGAATCGAGCTAATCAATGTGCCCTCCTCAACCGAAGAGACTTTAGTTTTAAAGGACGCTTTGATGATTTCAACTGTGTTCACCGAGGAGGTTCCACATATTACCTGCCAGCGATACTTCAAACAGAAGGACTTTTCTAGAAAGTTCATCCCTGGAACTTGTGTTATGAATGAAAACAGTTTGTGATGGTCTATGGGGACCTCACCTTGAGAACTAGAATAATTATGAGACATAAAAGAACCAGTAGCCATTTTTATAAATAACTTTCTTTATTTGGATATCTTTCCCAAATAAAATCAAGAACTTATTAACAAATTCGACTACTAATATTATGAGGTTTTAAAGATAATATCTTTTAAATTAGCTTAATTAGTTAATAATTCAATTAATTTATTAAATAATGATCACGCAGAATTTACCACGATAAGAGATCCCAGAGTTATATTTAATAATGTTCTTATTGAACATTTAACTTTAATCCGACTCTTAAAACTTGAGTGAGACTTTAACTTCAAAAAGATATTTACCACTCGGAATCTCAATTCTTCATGAGGTTAATTTATCTTCAACAACAATATTTTAATTCAAAATCACTATAACTCTATGTTTCAATGTCTATCTCATACTGCTCTAACTTTACTATTTCGTTTGACTTAAATACTGAATCTAATCTGCATAACAAGGAATCCTGTCCGCTTTTTGGAGTTGATTGGAAATAGGTAGGGAATTAAATTTCCCTAAAAAGGTCGGTTCAGAAAGTTAGTGATAAAGTTCCGTATAGATTCGTCACAAGTTGGTTAGAATTAGCACAAATTCGCAAAAGAATTACAGAGAGTGTCATATCCATGGTTTTCGATTGTATTTTTCGAAAATTGCTGTTAAAAGAAGTTTCGAAATTGACACCAAATGTTGTTGTGAATACAGACATTTCAGAAGTAAAATCAGTACTAACTACTTCATTAATAGAACTTTTTTTATGAATACTTAGGGAGTTCTATTACGGACGTGTTTGAAAATTTTGGATGTACTCAGGGACGTGCAAATCAACTCGGGCATGAATGCATTACAATGGATCGTGAAACTTGGTTGCAACTCTTTGGTGATCTAGCCTCTTTTGCTATGAACTTTGAGCAACTAATTCAAGACTTTATTCAACGAAACATTCAAATGTTAAATTATATAAGTGCTATGTTTGTAAATAATTGGGATATGACTTCTGTTATAAATAATGCTAAAAGTATGTACATTGCCTCTGATATTCATCGCTTGCCTTAAATAAAATATTTTTTATGTGCATTGATGTGTTATTATTGTTTCCATCTCCAGTTTAAATATTTATATTTGTGATATTTCATTTATTTTTTCAGATTAATTTAAAGGTATAAATACTTTAAGTATTCTGTTTTTAACATTATTCATGTATGTGATATTATTCAATAAGCACGTTATTCCTCAGTTAAGAATGAATCTTGAGAAGGCTTATCGAGAACCCGAACAACCGGGTAGTTTTTGGTGGTGTTGAGGCTTTATTTAGAGCAACAAACGGAAAATTTCCTAGGAAAGATATTAAAAAGTGGTTAAGTGGCAAAGGTTCATATACTTTACATAAACCTATTAAATAGAAATTTAGGAAAAATAGAGTATTTGTAAATAGAATGAATGAGCACAATTTCAGGCTGATTTAGTAGATATGCAGTCTCTTACTAAGTTTAATGATGGGTATAGATTTTTACTTACTTGCATTTATGTTTTATCTAAATATGCTTGGGCTGTCCCATTACATGATAAGAATGCGAAAACAATAGTATCGGCCTTTGAACGAATCTTTTCTGAACGTATTCCTCTTAAACTTCAAACAGATGCTGGTAAAGAATTTACAAACAAACGTTTTCAGAAATATCTCAAAAAGAAGGAAATGGTATTTTTTATGACGAATAATAATACGAAAGCCTCTATTGTAGAACGATTTAACAGAACGTTAAAGACAAAAATGTGGAAGTATTTTACGGAAATGAATACAAAGCGTTATATCGATGTTATTGATAAATTAATCCATAGTTATAATAATACTTGGCACAGAAGTATTCAGATGGCCCCTGCTTCTGTAACCGAAGAAAATTAAAAGGAGGCATGGAAAAATTTATATGGAAATAAAAATAAAACATCATCTAAACCAAGATTTCAAATAGGGGATACAGTTCGAATTAGCAGAGAGAAATTAATATTCGAAAAAGGATATGAACAAAATTGGACACGGGAGATTTTTACCATTTATCACATTTTACGTAGAAACCCCACTGTTTATAAAGTAAAAGACTTAACAGGAGAAGTAATTCGGGGTACATTATTTTATGAAGAAGAACTTCAAAAAGTAAAGGATTCAGGCTATTATCCTATCGAAAAAATTTTGAAAACACGAAAAAAGAATGGCAAGATTGAATATTTTGTACAATTTTTGGGGTACTCAGAAAAATTTAACATGTGGGTACATGACGTGAAACATCTATAAAGAACGATCAATATCTATTTAATCATCAATCGTAAAAATGTCTTTCTACGTAACACTTGTGAGTGATAGCTCCAAAGATTTTTTTCCAGAAAATAAAGTTTCACATTTTATTACACAACTTCCGACTCCTATTACTCTAAAGGGAGAATGGGAAATGGGATTAGTTGACTTTATTTATCCTCATACATGGTACAATATAAAAGAAGGTAATAATTTATTCGGTTTTGATCTGGGTGATGGGAAGTTGATAGCCAGAAAAATTCCTCAAGGATGTTATGAGTCTATACCTGACATTTTAGAGGGCATGTACATAGAAGATTTTAAGAATAAAGTAGAATTTCATTATCATCCTGTTGTCAAAAGAGTGAATATCAAAACAAAAGGACAGGCTAAAATTTTTTTTGATGAAGGTGTTTCTGAACTCCTTGGTTTCGAACCAGGTGAAATTAAAGGGAAAGTAGAAAGTCCTTATATCGCTGATCCTAATGCATCGTTTCCCCTTATATATGTTTATTGTGATTTGGTAGAACCTCAAATTGTGGGTGATATTCAAGCTCCCCTTTTGAAAATTGTAAAAGTCGAAGGAAAAGATGGAGAAAAAAAAGGGGTAAATTCACACTATACAAGACCTCATTTTGTTCCCGTAATACGTCAGCATTTTCAAACAATCGAATTGGTTCTTAGATTACATTCAGGTGATTTAGTACCCTTTGAAAGGGGTAGAGTTATAGCGGTAATCCATTTTCGCATGAGACAAATAGTATAAAAGAAAATTAATGGATGTATAAAGTTCATTCAAGAATCAAACTTTATGGAATAAAGATGCTCGTACCCTATACGTGTTGTTTAAAATCATATGAGGACTATTTCGTCAATCAAGCCGGTAATTGACTTTCTTATTATCAAGGTCAATCTTTTCAAAAGGGATATGGTATCGGACGATGGTGTAAAAGACTATTCCGTTCTGCTCTACCCTTTTTATCTCGAGGAGCCAAATCTGTTGGAAAAGAAGTTTTAAGAACGGGGACTCAAATAGCGAATGATTTATTAGAAGGACGAAATTTGCAAGAATCAGCTGAAGAGAGGGCAAAGGAAACGGGGAGAATATTAGCAAAGAAGGCAATAAATAAAGTAGACGATATGCTCGGTAAAGGGAAAGCCTATAAAAGAAAAAAGAAACTTCCAAAGTATCTCATTCAATCGAAAGTAAGGAAGAAGAAAAGACGTGATATTTTTGATACGCAATAGAAATGGCATTTCTTTTGAAGAATTCTCCAGAATGTGCGAAATCCAAACTTAATTTATTTGCACTTCCGCCTACCCAAACGGTAATTGAAAGAGGTCATTGGGTTCAGTTTCATCCAATAGCAAACGTGTCTGACGGAGGACCTATTGAATTTGTCATTTCAGGAAGCGGTGAAGAGTACCTTGATTTATCTCAAACTCAACTTTATGTAAGAGCAAAAATTTTAAAAAGTGATGGAAGACTAATAACAGAAGAAAATAAAGTCGGCCCCGTTAATCTTTTCCTTCACTCTTTATTTTCTCAAGTGGATATTAGTTTAAATGAGAGAATCATCTCATCCCCAGTAGTAATACTTACGCTTATAGAGCTATCATCGAAACTCTTTTAAACTATGGGTATGACAGCAAGATTTCACAGCTTACATCTGAAGTTTATTATAAGGATACAGCGGGTCGAATGAATATATATGATGAAGATGATAAGGACCCAAATGAAGGATTCAACAAACGAGTTTCATTATTCAAAAACAGCGCAGCTGTTGATATGATGGGGCGACTTCATGTAGATTTGTTTAATCAAGATAGACTTTTGCTTAACCTAATGGATTTAAAGATTATAAACTCATTAGAAGTAAAACAGAATTTTGCTTGATAGGAGATGGGGATTATAAAGTGGTTTTTGATCTCATCTCTCTCTTTGTAAGAAAAGTATGTGTAAATCCAGGAGTTCTCATAGGACATGCAAAAGCTTTAGAAAAAGCAACAGCTAAATACCCCATCGATAGAGTTGTATGCAAAGTATTTTCTATACCACAATCCAGCTATTCTTTCATTCAGGATAACGTTTTTTCGGGGCAGATGCCCAAACGATTGGTGCTGGCTTGCGTGGATAGTGATGCATTTAACGGAAACTACAAGAAGTCTCCCTTTGAATTCAACCATTATTATATGAACTTTTTAGGAGTTTATGTAGATGGTCAACCTATGCCTCATCAACCATTAGAACTAGATTTCGAAAAAGATAACTACATTAGAGCATACCAGAATCTATTCTTACAGTCTGAAGGTCTTTATTTATCGAGAACTTAGTTTCCTAAAGGATATGCCTTATATCTGTTTGATTTATCAGCTGATTTATGTGATGGGGAACATTTTAATTTGATCAAGCACAGTAACTTAAGAATAGAATTAAAATTTAATAAAGTTCTAGAACAGACAGTTTCATTAATAGTTTTTGCCGAATTTGAGTCCCTGATTGAAATCAACAAAACAAAAAATGTGCTCTTCGATTTTGGAAGCTAATGATGTTTGCCTCACAGATTCATCGAATTTCGTCAAGAGATAGAGATGCATTAAGATATTTCATTGGAGTTTTCCCATCAGACGAAATACCTCTTCCAAAAGAACGTGCTACCCTAGTTGCAAATACGGATACACGTGACCAAGAAGGATCACATTGGTTGGCAATGTATATTAAAGACAAGCACACTTTAGAATTTTTCGATTCTTATGGACTTCCACCAGAAATGTACGGGGTTCATATTTCCAAGTATGCTGAACAGTTTACGAATGTGAAATGGAATAAGAAATCTATCCAAAGTCTCACATCAAATGTTTGTGGACTTTATTGCGTATATTTTCTTTTAAAAATAAGCCGAGGTTATTCGATGGATTATGTGTTATATGAATTATCTCGTAGTAGACTCAATGATTTTCGATTGTATCAATATTTCAAAAAAAGGTATAATGTAAGATTAAATTTTAGATGGTGAATAAAATATATATATTTCTTATATTTTGTGTGTTTGTGGTATTATTTTTGTAAGACAACTATCATTTAATTTTTTATTACAAATGTATAATATTGTCTGATATTTAATAATTAGTATGAATAAAATACTATATTATTTTACTTTCTGAAATAAATAAGAACTAAACAAAGTATAAATTGAAAAGAAAAAGCAATTTATTTAGGAACAAAAAAAATTACACTTTGTATTCTATCCATGATGAAGGTTTTCCATACAATATTTTTGTTTTCAGATATTTATTCTTAATATAGCTTGATGGAAAATTTTTCTTTTTAAAACTTCGTTAAAAATTCAAATCCAAAAAGGGTTTTTCCTGTCCCTTACTAGATGAGTAATCAAATTTATAATATTTGTATTGCGTATAATTTTTCCATCCACTATCAGCTCTTTATCAGGTGTCCAGGATATTTCTCCTTGATTTTGCTGGATAAAGTTTAAAATTTTCTTTGGGATATTTTTGCATTTCACTGGTGCTATACATCCTATCTCCTCTTCAATTGTATCAGCGCTTGTTTCCTCTTTGGGACGGGTTATAACATGCTCTTTTGGTGATAAGCTTGTAAGCGTATTTATCTTATCTTCAACCGTGTCTGTAGACTGATTTTGATAATTTTCTTGTTTTGTGTCCACTGTCTCCATGATATCAGGATTTTTACTAGGATAGAGAGAGAGAGAGGGAAAGTTTACAAACTTCTGAAGAATTTGAAGATAAAGAGTTGCTTTTTCTTCATCAGTGATATTTTTCGTTTGAAGAATGGTATACATCTGTTTATCTAGTGTAGACAATTGGACCTGAACAAAGTTTTGAAATCTCTGTTCCGGGACAAGAATAAGTTTCTTAGTATACTCCATTAAATAGAGAAGATAAAACCGAAAGGGCAGCGGGGATTAAGAAACTAAGGAATCCTTCCCCCTTTTGAACTAACAAATGCCTTTTCTTGTATAAAGGAATAGATCTATCTCCCAACTTCCGTACGACCGTTTTAAAGGGGGCCAGATTTGACTTCTGGCGTTTGGTCAATGGAACAGTACCTTTTAAAGTGTTCATAGCACATTCACATATGGCCTTTATCAGAGAGTTTGGACATTTTCTCAAAATCTTTTTCTTACTTTTACTTTTAGTTAAAAGTTTTAAATGTTTAATACGTTGCTTAATCGACATGTTTAAAGCAAATGTCGTATACTATATATTTCAATCCTTTAAATACTATATTTAAACACAGAAAAAATATTACGGTAAAATGTATTATTTCTGCGAGCAATTATGATCGAGGGACATAAACAATGCTTTTATCCCCAGGAAAAATATTTGTACGTACGCGTAATTGTTCATCAGTTTCCAGTTTCAAATCGATAAATAAATATCCATATGGACGAATTGTTGCATCGTTATAGCTTTCAAGCAATAATTTTGATTTTGAAGGATACATTTGTCTAGCTAAACAAGAAATCTGCTGTTTGTCTCTAACGTTTTTGAAACAGCATAAATAAGAAGCATTTAAAGAAACATTTCTCATTTCTCGACCCTTATAAAAATGTTTTGAACAATAAAGATAACAGATATATTTTTATGGTGACTTCCCTTTGTAAATAAATTTGATAATTTTTTATCTCTCTCTCTCATCACCCAATTCACTCATTAAATCATCTATTATTATAAGAACATCTCTCGTATTTTCTATATCATGGGGTATACCTTCATGAAATTCAACATCAAGTATTTCATTAAAAAGTTCTTGATAAGCACCATAACACCAGATGATTTTTGAAGGGATTGGTTTAATCAATTTCGTATCTAATAAACGTTTTACAAAGTAAGTTTCACCGGAATTAGATGGACCACATATTAGCATATAAAAGGGAGTTTTCATGTAAGGAAACTCCATTACAAATGAAGAAAATATCTTTAAAACTTTTATTTTATATGTGTATACCTTTAAAAGTTATCTTAGAAGTAAATTAATAAAAAATACGAAAAAATCAATGAAATAAAATATATATTTTATTTATGCACAAAATATCGAATTTGAAATGAGATAAACAATTCGTAATAAATCCAACCCGAATAATACAATGTTTAGAAAATAGACTTATGCAGAATTAAATATGCTTACAGAATTATATATATACACATATATTTATACAGAATTATATATACAGAATTATTTATACAGAATTATTTATACAGAATTATTTATACAGAATTATTTATACGGAATTATATATACAGAATTATATATACACAATGAAATAAATAGAATTATGTATGTATACAGAATTATACATACATACAGAATTTTATATGCATACACAATTAAATAAACAGAATTATACGTACAGAAAAATATACAATGATAAATTTCAAGTGAAAAGTTAATTAACTTTGCTCACAGTTAATAGAACCTAAAGCCAAAGTATTTATTTTATTATTTAGCAAGAACCTTTTTTCATCATGAGCAGAAAGGGCGAGCTTGTTGAGAGTGACACTGTAAATATTATGATTTACACATCTAATTAGATTCATTGAGGTATACAAATTAATGTCTTCTAGTAGGCACCTACGGTAATCTTCAAAATCAATTTTTTCTGCAAAGTTGTATTTCTTTACACCTTTAAGTTTTTTTATCAAATGACAACCATCCACTTTAAAGGAATACATTTTCGATCGCAAACCTATAAATTCAGTCATTACTTTACCACAATTTTCGTCTTTCATTTTACCCAAAACTTTTTTATTTTTGCGAGGAATCCCATATATATTATTTGTTGGGTATTCTGAAGTGTCAAAGAGATTTATATTTTTTTAATATCACTATAAATATCATCGCATTTTATATTATAAATGAAACTATCGGTATCGGTATATAAAAGCTTTACATTTTCTCCGTAACACGCTTTCATCCTATGGTAATGAAACTCATACATCAAAGTCTTGGAAATATCGAGTATCGACATCCCTACTGCTATAGGCTTGTTCAATGTTAGTGATATTTTACCCATATGAAAAGCTGCCAAATTCTCACAGAAAATGGTCCTTTAAAATTTGGTTTAGATATTAATTTTTCTGCCTTTTCCCCATTATTGCACAGACGAATATACACACGCTTTCGTATGTTCTCCATTGTTTTCCCAAAGATGGCGTTATTCATTAATTTGTAAAATTTTTTCTCAAATTCATTTTCAGCTTCAGTACGGAACTGTGTGTTCATGTTTATGTACGGCTGAAGCCAGGATTCTTGATGGAATTCTAAAATTTTATGCACCTTTTTCAAAACTAAACCTAATTTTAAATATTGTTTTAAATTTCTGATATGGGCTACATAGTTTGTTTTAGGGTATAATGTGGTCAATAATCTCTTCTTTACATCCGGGGGTACTGAAGATTCAGGGGCTAATGGTAAGTCCGAGTGGTCATCATGTAAAGATTCCGGATATTTTAAATCCACTTCGAGAATATATCCTTTTTCCCCATTCTCATCGATGTTGTCAACGTCTAAAAAATCTACCCACGTAAAATCATTTAAGGGAAGGTATTGACTCATAGCCCAACCATAAAGATTATTGGCATCTAAATATAGCAAAAAGTTTTGCGGTTTACTAGGTTCAAAGTTTGGGAGAAACTTATTATTTGCTCTGGCATAACGATTAGAGCATTGAGAGATCCCACCCCGTATACCCTTCTCTATGAACAAATACATGTCATAGTCCATCAATAACTCAATTTTAACTTTGGTGAATTTCAACATTGAATCCCAAGAAAGACCTGGCGCAGTGTAATACCACACTGGATCCAAATTGTAGGCTTTCATGCACACGCTACGAAAATTCTCAAAAATATCACTTAAAAGAAGAACATCGGTTTTTACATACAAATCAGAATATTCCCCTAAAGTTTTTATATTAAATGCATTCCACACGTGATTTGCATGCTGATAATCATTTTCGGTTATATATTCATCGTTGAGACGATTGTAAAATTTCTTTGTGGGGTAAACATGTTTCATTCAACTTTTCGGAACCCGACACATAATCATAAGGGAAACATCCCTTTCTCATAAGTAAGATGACTTTATCTTCGGAAATAAATGACTTTAAATTTCTAAACTGGTCTGATTTTAGATTTATAACTAATTTTTCTAAACTACTCGTCATGAATCTACAAGAGTCTAGAAACCGGATAGAAAACTTTTTACTAAATTTCTTGGAAAAAGAAATATGTTTTTCTGTATTTTCGGATATTACATTTATATCATAATCGTTATTTCCAAGCTCTTTGATGAATAAGTGAGAATCATAACCGGATAAATTATGGAATATAAAAGGTAGAAATGTCGGTACTTTAAACTTTAAATTACAAGAGTTATGTGCTGGGCCTCTGTAAAAACCTGTTAAGTGACAATGATCCCGTACTTTCCAGTCCTCTTTTGTAAAACTACCACTACAGATGTAACAGTGACTAGAAGAATCTTAAACATCTTGCTGCTCCTTCGTGAGGGGGATCATGGACTTTTTACTTGAATACAAATATTCAATCACCTCTGCCTCCTTAATCACAACTTCCATGAAAACTTTAGCAGCATTCATTCCTCTATACAAAATAGGATATTTATACATTCCATTCATATAACATATATATATATATATATATATATATATATATATATATATATATATATATATATATACTATATGGTTCATGTTTTTGGTACTTAACGGTGAAAGAATTTTCGGAGGAAGGTTCGCAAGATGAGATGGGCTTAGTAAAACATTCGAAATCTGCATAAGCAACAAATGGAATTTTCAAAGTGTGCTGAAAGTTTTTAAAGTACAGCCATTTCTCTTTAGGCATTTCAATTCTTACACTGTCGTGTGAATTACAATTTTTTCTGTGTTTTGAAAGAACATTATCAGAAGGGAAATGCTGCAAACAACGACGGCAGATACTAGTCATGTGATGGAATTTGCTGAGTTGACTTGAGACAAGTCTAGAGAGATTTTTATCCAACAATAATGAGAATTATTAATAGAAATTTTTAGATACAACAGGTCAACATGTTTATTTTTTTCCGCTTTGGTGATAAGAAGAGGAGAGAGAAACACTTTGTTTTCTTCATTTAAACCATACACATTAACATATATTTCATTCACTTTTTCAAATTTAACTATATCTTTTAAAGGAGTCGGAAAGTTTATTCCAGTGAAGTCTAAAGTATTAAAGTAAGTTTCATATTGCTGTACGCGATGTGCATTATCCTTCACCGGAAAGAGAGCTGAGAGTACGGCCCATTTAAAGCAAAAATTATCGTGGTTTTGGACGTTAATCACGACATGTTTCTTTTTAATTATCTCTGGTAAATCAATAAACAATGAAGCACGTAAAGGATTAAATTTGTTAATTCTGATTTCTAAATACATTATAGAATCAAGAGTCCAACCCGATTCTTTTTCTTGGAAATCGGCGGTCTCCGCTAAAAGTTTGTCTACAATCGAATTGTAAAGTTCTCCAATATTTGTTTGAGTAAGAATAATGTTTTTTTTTGTTTTAAAATTTTTCTCATCGGTAATAATCCCGGTATTTGACGCTTTAGAATAATTACAAATTAGCATACAATTAATTTTCAGTTCATTCTTTTGTATTTCATTTATAATTCCATTAAGAAAATCCTGTTTTTTCGAACTTAGGAACTGTTTGATATCAAGAAAATGATCCTTATTGTCTAAGCGCAACGTTTTGATTCTACTTTTAAATGCACTCTGAATCAGAGGAAATGAGTTTGATAAAGGAATATTGCCTACCTCCATTTGGCGTGGATTATTTACAGTTGATGTTCTGGGTATATTTTCCTCTCCATTAGTTGTGTGGATTTTCAAATGTCTAATTAATCCATGTACTGTTACACAGTTTTTATTACACACTGGACAGAGAAAAGAAGTTGATGATGCGTGAATTGTCTTTACATGTTGATTAAGACTGTTTCTTTGATATAACACTTTTCCATACTCGAAGCAATTGAAGACTTTCTTTCTAGTAGAATTGGAAAGTTTGATGGGTCGAGTATTCTCATCATCATTTGTAGCATGGGATGTAGAAGCGGCATTTTCCTTCTCAGAATAGCGGTGCTCTCTAATTCGAGATGAACTTTCTGAAGTAGAAGGAGTCGTTTGAACAAATGGGCATCCATGGGTTGTTGATTGGTGTCATCTTAGACTATCCTTTCTATTAAAAGTGCGTTTGCAGATGTCACAGATGTACGAAGATACCGAGTGAAATGTCTTAATATGACGATTCAAACTCTTTTGTTGAAAATAAACTTTTTTACAGTCTTTACATTTAAAGTTATTATTTTCACTGATTAACTCGAATGACTCGTTCCATTGGCTGTTGCTGATATCTCCAAAATCCATTTCAGCTAATACATTCCCTTCAATAGGAATGTCAACTTCGTTAAATATTTTCTCTAAATGATCCATTTCGTTTTACTGATATAAAATACTAAATTCTCGGAAAATAAAATTCAAAATAATCGCTATTAAATTGGAAGTAGTAAGCAATTTCTTTATACTGAACGAGATGAACGTGCTGTACTAAAGCAAGTGAGTATAATTTCGAGCTGTTCCTATTTATAAACCATTGCCAAAACCAGAAGGGAACGTTATCTTAATCACGTTAACGATTATTTACAAAAAGGGTGATCCCCTTCCGAACTCATTGCCACGCTGAATTGGAATGAGCTAGTGTGCATACTTTCCAAAGTAATCTGTAGATTAAATGTTATCTTGGGTTCTATCAAGAGTCGCCAATTCTTATCTAATAGGCCAACTACCAATTTCAGATAAAATTCCGAGCTACATGTATGAGTACCTTTATGGTAACGTATCCCCACTACATTACTCTATAGCAGTAATTATATTTTGTATTGACATGCACATAGGATTTCTGGAGCCTTTTCAGCATGAATAAATAAGGTTCTTATCAGGACACACATTCTGATATATATCTAGAACATTTCTCTATGACCATAAAAGTACACATTCCATTTTTACCCTACTGAGTAATACTTTATCAGACTTATGATTCATTCTGAACGTGACTTCGTTTGGTCTAAACATGCACCGTACGTTTATTTCCAAAATTGTAAGATTACCTAATAAAATAAAGAAATCCCTAGTTTTGAATAGTTTTGCATAGAATTTTCCAGAGTGCTATTAATTTTTAGTTGTAGGAATCTCAACTTTATTTTTACTATTTTAATTCGGTTTTTGATGTATTCACAAAATCTCAACGAAGCATTAGGTCTTCGTAGTCGAATGGTTAGAAAAACATGTCTAACATTCAAGTACGAAGACTTTTGAGGTTCGAAACTTAAGAATAGGCATAATTCTGCACTTGTAAATTCAAATCGTTCATGGATGGCGCCACAGGCGAATAATACTTTAGTTTAAAAATAATGAAATATATTTAAGGGGGAAAAATAGATTATAATAAAATATATTCATTAACCCTAAGTAACAAATTATGTCCCCCTCCAAAAAGTTTGATTCATTCATCCCAATTAAAATTTGCTTTCAATGACGTAATTAAAAAAATCATAATCATTTAATTAAAACTATATCCGAATATAACTCGTTATCGCTAAAAGCGTGCATTTCTTATCAGTACAGATCCCCGAAACCCTTATCAATCAGAAACCATCTCCCGGTCCAGATCCGGGGACTTCCACCCTCTTTTGTTTGCATGCGCCTCAACCTCCTGGCACCACCGGCACTAGTTGGATCAAAATAAAGCAGGGAAGTGTAAGTGTTCTTGCGTGGGGGTTTAAATCGGCCACAGAATTAGGTAATTCGGTATTTTCTGTTGATATTGTGAATCATGAGCTCTATTTAAATATTTTTCAGAGAAATTTTAAATTATCCACTCAAAATTTGGGATATTGGAAACGACTGCATTTTTTAACAGGATAATGACGCCAAGCGCACTGCTCTCCATGTACGCCGCTGGTGCCTATATAACTGTCCCTAAATTATGAAATACCTCTTCCATCACTTTATTTAGCCCAGTAGAACATATGTGGTGAGATTTTGATTTTCAAAAAAGAAAACATGACATATAAACACAATGTGAAGTAAAAACAATAATCACAAAAGAATGGAAGAAAATCGATGCAAAAATCATAAAAAACTGATTAAATCTATACCAAGACACTTAAAAGTTGTTGTGGACACTAAAATATATCCTACTAAGTACTAAATTAAGAAAGAAATACAATATTTAAAGCTAAGTTGAGATTTTTGTTAAGTGTACGAAGACTTTTGTGGTGTAATTTTTTAGTAGCTTTTTGATCATGAATTTTTGAAAAAAATATTTATACTATTTAAAAAATTAATTATGTCATTACATTAAGAACAAGTTGCAGATATCATAAAAAAATTACAATTACAATATATTAATTTTAATTAGTCGAAAACATTAAATTTTGAAGAAATTGCATCTGTACGAACCCTTTTGTAGCTCACTGTATGTATCAATTCTTAGATTTGATACAATACTGAGTTTTGTAACTCTGTTTATTATTCCTAATGCATGATGTATTTTGAATTGTTAGGTATTCAACTGTAACCTAAAAGTACAGCTAGTTTCCCAATATTTATCAGGAGAATGTAATTCATTAAAATAAAAATTTCCAGTCACAAATAGCAGGACTTAAGAAATATACTTTTAGTTTATATTTTTTCAAAGCATCACTATCTTACCTTTTCTACTTCTTCAGTACTTGGAAAATCAGAATAAATGTACACAAAATGGTTGATGTGCTCTTTACTAGGAGAAGGAAGCCATGCACACCACCCACTCTTTATTCCACACCACTACACTGATCTCAGAGCATTAAATACTTAAGGCCGTATGTTAACTTTACGAGCAATTTTTACTCAGTTGCTGTTTCAACGGCTTTCGAACAAATTTTTGCTAGTGAGCTCTAACAGTTGCTTGAAATTCCAGCCAATGGGGTTCTTCGGCGCCCTTCGTCAGAAACAAGATGGCGGCTCCGATTTCGTCAAACGCATCAGATATGACAAATAATATTTTAATGGTATATAATATTTTAACAGTATGTAATATTTTAAATAGAATGGTGCTCTATTTCTCTTTACGCCCATCAATAAAAGCGCGAGTGAAATAAAAGAAATAATTTTCCGAATCAGAAAAATCGGCGAGTAATTTTTGAATGTGAAGATAGAGCGTGGCTGACGTCAGAGCATGTCGTTTTGCTTACGGCAATCCTTCCCCCTCCGATTAGGCAAAATATTGGACGAAAAAGTTGCACGGAAAATGTACGTCCTTAGGTGTCATTCTTGACAAAAATCTCACTTGGAAACACCATATTCTACAAGCAAGAAATAAATTCTTGATCACGCTCAGATTAATTTACCTGGATTCTGTGAAATGACTTTTAGAAATAAGATACTTCTCTACACTGCTTGCAGTGTAGAGAAGTATCGGCCCATTCTTAGTTACGCTTGCCCTTTTTGGGGTTATGCAGCAAGTTCTAACATTAAAATTCTTGAAGTTTCTCAAAATTCCTTTATAAGAAATATTATCCAAGCAAGTTGATATACCAGAAACTGTAATATCTACGAGAAGCACTCAAAATTCCACTATTTAAAAATTATATCCGAGCTCTCGTGATCAAACATTTTTTTAATGACCTTCCTAATACAAATAACTTAAATCTTTCAAAATTACACCCTCAGTAATAATCTAAAGATTCCTAGGAGGATTCTCCTAGACTCGTATATCCCCCCTTAATATTTGTTCTATTCATTCACCAGTGGTGTGAATGTTTCTATAAATTTTAATTATATATATATATATATATATATATATATATATATATATATATATACTCTTTTATTTCTCATTAACTTATGTAATCTTTAAATTTTTTACTGCTGCACCTACCAGGTAAGCTCTTTTATTCTCCTCAGTAAAATCTCCCCATCTCCAGGGCAGCCATTAAAGAAGCCTGAGACAGGTTGGACTTCTATGCGATAGATGGCAACACCACCTATCTCCTCCTTCACAATTTTGGCATGAGCTAGAGGGGAGGGAAAATTTCTAAAGCACCCTGGTTTCCCCCGTGGTTTCTGCTGCGACAACCCACATGACTTTCCGACCCACTGATTTAACGAACACGTAGTCCGTATGTACTCGGAGGGTATTTGTTAGTATCGAGCATCGAACCCAGGCATTCTGGTCTGGAGTAAGTTGCTCTAACTAATAGGCTACCCACGTATTTTATACGTGATAGGTGGCGCAACTTTGATTTAGCACGTTTTGCAGACGATTCTAGATTGGTAAATGCTTATTTATCACAAGCATTTTAAAAATTCGAAATTTCTTTTAGGATTTAGGAAGTCTTTTTTTTACAATAATATCAAAGAAAAAAGGATTCCTTCTTGATACATCTCAAATTCTGTTACAATGATGTAAATAACTTATTTTCAGCAGTCTGAACATAACGAATAATTTTTTTTTCCTAATAGGGCTGCGGATTGTTTTTTTTTTCCCTTTGCAGACCTTGTACATTTCCCAGGAGCTAGTATCATTTTTTAGTGCAGTGCTATGCAGGTGATACTTATTGGCGCAACTAAGTTTGGCGCCTATTTTCCTCCCCAGAGACAGGCACGTGAGCTCTGACAATGCGAAATTGTTCTTCATTTCGAATAAGGCTGTTTTCGGTCAATGTTAAAGGATAGGGATGAAACGGCAAAGACATTTGTGGGCAGGAAAAAGCTCCAATACTAATAAAAAATTTTATGGATATAAAGAAAATAATTGTTTAAAGGATAGTGTTTTTTGAATTTTGATTTTTTGGAAAATTACACAGTTTTCAGCATTTTTGCAAAATGAAATTTGACTTTTCTATGTTAAAGTATAGGAGGTGGAAACACAAAAAACATTTTAACAGAAAAAAACATTTTTTTTAGAGTAGAATTAAATAGTATATAAGAAAGCAAGCTTCCCTCTTTGGACTAGTGTAGCCAGAATTAAGTTTTATGTTTTTGTTAATTAACTTTTTTTAAATTTTAAGTTCATTCTGAATTATTTTTGGCGTAGTTAGGGCTATCTCAAACAGATGGCACCACCATCGTTTGAAAAGCGAATTTATTCTTGGCTACGAATACTTATTTTTGGCGATATCTTTCTGAAATATAGTCGCCAGCTGAAATTATGGTAACTTGCAAATTGTGACAAATAGGGGACAATGGAAAAGGTTTATGATGTACAGAGATTTAACATCTCAAATCTGACGAACTTTCCGATTTAGGAAAGTTTTAAATATTTTCTGCATGTGTGCTTTAAAAAAAATCGTTTATAATTATACTGCTTAGATTTTTTTTGTCTGTTATTGAAGGAATGTCTATAAGAATATTTAAATTCTGCGAAATGACTTAACGAAGAATGAAAGTATACTTACTTTATACTTGATCGAAAGTTGTGAATTAACTCTAAAGAACACAAATTACTACTCCTTACTCACAAATTAAAATTTTAATCTAAATATTGTAATGCAATTATTATTATTACATTATTATTTTCTTTTTAACTAACAAAAAAATTTTTCCCATCGATTTTATATTTGACGTAAAACTTTACCATAAACCATTGGAACAATTATTAACACAAAATATTGTTTTCTAATTTAATTAACAGAAACTTATTTTTTCAACTAATTATGTTCAGATTCTAAGCCGCACCCCAAATTCTCAGCACATTTTTGTGAAAAGAAATAGTGTAAAATATATTATCGATATATAATATATTTACGGAATGAAAAGTGGCTGCGATACCCTAGTGGTCAAGGTAACGTACTCGTGGTTGGCGTGTCATGAGTTCGAGCCTAGTACCGCTGAAGTTCTGTCGTGTAGGGGAGCGATGAACGTTAAATCTGAGAGCTCAAACGTCCTATCATTTGTGTGGTAGTTAGGAGATGGGAGGTGCAAGCTCAGGTGTCGTCCTCGTCACTTGACTATGGTTCAAAGTTACGAGGTCCGTCACCAAAAGCCCTCGTGTAGCTGATCAATATGACGTTTATATTCAATCACTAACTAAACGAAATAAAAAAAATAATAAAGGTGAATTAATAAAAAGTGAATAATTAATTTACTTTACCAGCATTAAAAACTTTTTTCAGTCTTCGACTCTAAGCTGCACCAGAATTTTTGTAGCCTAAGTATCGGGAAAAAAAGTGCGGCTTAGATTCGAATAAATATGGCAATATCGCGATTTTAACGTC